>JAEMWC010000993.1:202500-207500 GCA_016490735.1 Pachyseris speciosa | reverse complement strand
AAAAACTATCTTAACAGTAAATATGTAAAAGGATACACCTTATTAATAATGCAACAGCTTCTCGCTACTAAAGTTTGCATTCAAAGCTGGCTTGAGTTCTTGGATAAATAAGGTTTCCTTAATTTTGCAATGGTAATCGGTTTTGCCCGACGCTAAAATGTCAAAATGATCCCCCTTGATGTTGTGTCCAGTGGTTTTAACGTGGTCAGCAATAGCTGATGTGTAGTCATTTTTAGCGAGGGCCTTGAAATGTTCAGTTTTCCTGTCATGAAGTCTTCTTTTAGTCTTACTTCCCCGATGTAAAAATCAGTGCAGTCCCAGTAACCGGCCTTATAAATGACTTTAGACTTCTGAGAGCGGTTTAAGCGGTCCTTGTAAGGAAAGAAAGACTTGATGCGGAGAGTGTTTTGAAAAACTATCTTAAGGTTGACGCAGGAGTAGAAATTGTAAACACAGGATCTCAGGCGTTTAGCGATTTGGTTGCTCTGTAGACCTAAGTAAGGTAACGGGATGATTATATCTTTCTTAGGAACTGTCAAGACAGGGCTGTTGGGCTTGTTTCTGTTTCTGTTCAAAACATCGTTAATGTTGTAGGTAATTATACCTTGAGGGTAACCATTTTGTAGAAGACGTTTCCGATAACAAAGATAAGTGAGCGTACGAATGACCACGTTAAAACCACTGGACACAACATCAAGTGGGATCATTTTGACATTTTAGCGTCGGGCAAAACCGATTATCACTGCAAAATTAAGGAAACCTTATTTATTTAAGAACTTAAGCCAGCTTTGAATGTAAACATTAGTAGTGAGAAGCTGTTGCTTTATTAATAAGGTGTATCCTTTTACATATTTACTGTTAAGATAGTTTTCCTTAGCTCGGTTCCAGACCCCTGTATTAAAAGTATATAAACAGTTTTCAAAAATTGTAACGGTCACTTTTGAAAATGTATGTTGCCTAGCATACGAAACGTCAAGTCTATATAAAATGCGTTGATTTACCATGTTTATCTCCGCTGTTTGTGTTTTATTTTAATCAAGCTAGGTGGCCTAACAACAAGAGTTTATATAATATAAATCTTTGCATCTGTTCGAAATGCAATGCACCTTTTTAAACCAAATCTTGACTTTTTATAGGCTGTAAAAGTTACAAAATTTGGCCATCATCTGTCCCACGACCGAGCTAGTAAGGGGCATGGGTCTATTACTGGTGTGACGTCACAAACTGATTTGCATCGCGGTAAGTCTTGCATGAAAAGCAGTTTGGACGTCAAATCAGGAATAGACCCATGCCCCTTTCTAGCTCGGTCGTGGGACACATGAAGGCTTGATTTCGTAACTTTTACAGACTAATAAAAAGTCAAGATTTGGTTTATAAAGACGCAAAAAGGCGCAATGCGTTTCGCACAGGTGCAAATATTTATTTAAGCCAAATATATATATATTTAGGGGCTTGGTGCACTTTAAAAACAAGATACTTCCACCATCTAAAAGCTTAATGTTCAGTCTTTCGAGGGGTAATTAGACGACTTTATCATCTTAACTCTTATGCAGTTTCTACTCGAAGCATTATTCATCAAGAGTTACTACGAATTTTGGCACAAGCAACTAAACCACGTTTGATGTTAAAATTCTTTTGGTTTTTAACCAACAAGCAACTGAAACTACCAATTTTCTATCCAATAATCTAGTTTCATTTCGCTTTGGACTTGCAAGATGTAATTTGATTTTTGCGTCTAAATACGAGCTGATTGTAAGCTCTAGAGCAGTGAGAAAGCTTTTACAATGAATTGTTCCAGATCAGTTGTTCGCGGCACTCGTAAACGGAAATGAAACTCTACACAGCAGACGTAGAGACTAGATGTCACCTTTTCTCTTTGTTGCAGAAAAGATCTGACTTCCCTGTCACAGATTCTAGTTATACTGCCAAAGCATCTGTTATCAGAGACGTCGGCGCAAGCACATGATTACACAAAATATTCCCTTCACTTGTGCTAGCATTTGTACTTCAGTATGGTTACACCTGAGTCGATCATACACTGATGCAAACAAAATTTAAAACAGGTTTTGGTGACAATAACTGCCTGTCTGACCAGCCGGTCGCAACTAAATCGATTATGGCTCGAAACGGAAAAACTAGTTTGGAAGAAATAACAAGCCTGTTCTTTTCTTTTTTCGTCAGATCCAACTGATTCGTTATTTTGGTTACCCGGCCGAAGAGTACAGCGTCCTTACGGATGATGGTTATATCATCTACATCCACAGAATACCAACAGGTATAAAACAGATTAAACCGGATTCCAGTGATGGCCAAAAACCTGTGATATTCCTTCAGCATGGCCTCCTGTGCTCCTCTTCAAACTGGGTCACAAACTTCCCCAACCAAAGCTTAGGTTTCATTCTGGCTGATGCAGGATTTGATGTTTGGTTGGGCAATGTGCGAGGAAATACGTACGGCCTTCGTCACGCCAAATACCCCGTGCATTCCGATCAGTTTTGGGATTTTAGGTAGGATTATTTGTTCTTCTAGCCGTAAAAACAAAAATATGGAATACACGCAGTTAAGAAAAACTCTTATCAGACTGTATGGGTACTAGATTAATCAGTATTACAAAATGCATTAGTTCTTTTGGCTTAGAAGGGATTATATATATTCTTTTGAACGTTGTTGGTTTAAATTGGATCATCCCCCAGCCTCACCGGTACAGCCAAAGTTATAAGTTGTCCTTGACCAATCATCTTCAATTTCCTTTGAACACATTCTGTACGGGCCTCTTTTTCAGACGTAGTATGTTCAAAAATACTCCCAGGTCTAGGTTCTGTAACAGCGTCTTGTTTTTGTCCTCTAGCGTTACGTTTGGGGCAGCAAATGTACATGTACATGTATAGTCCAAGTGTCAGCCCAAAATGCAAGACTCACAACAAATTAAACAAGATCGTAACCATGCTTTGTCCTGTCATAAGGCATGCAAGGGAGTGACAAGAGCACGAAAGAAGTATTGAGAAACACTCGCCCACGGCTCGTAATTCTTCCTGTTTCTTTCGTATTCTCAACAATTCCTTGCGCATGCGTACCATGTAATAGAACAAAGGATCGTTAATTGTTAAGCACACCATCCATATTTATAACACAAGTAACTGTCTGGTCTTTAAATCGTCAGTAGCACTGAGCTTATAGGAATTCTCTGTTCTTGAGATGGATCCGAGAATAATGGTTTACTGAAATATTTTAGAATTTATCTTAAAAACGTTTGCAGGCTCTATTCACTGAAAAATTAGACAGATCAGTCAAGGACTGCCTCTCAAAAAGTAGTTAGACATTGTCTGAAAAAGTGTCACCTCCTTCGCTGCCGTTGTTTGTGTCGGTCCAATAGGGAGCTTAAGCAACGACGACGGCAACAGCAACGAAAACGTCATTTCAAAATGTAACTTCTCGTTATCGTAACTCTTTCGCGATTATTCCAACTTCATTAACTTGTAAAATGTGGGCGAATTATCCTGGAGCTAAATTAGCAAAAAAGGCGTTGAAGTTGGGAAAAAGAAAGAAGAGTTCACCGTCATACGCTCACGTTCTCCACAAAACCCAAAATTTGGTAATTTCACGTTGTTGTTTTGCTGAGGACGGCAAAGAAATGTACCAAAATACAAAATGCACGTGCGGAGCATTGTTTTTCCTAATTAAGCCTATTGTTTGTGACGTTCTCGTTGCCGTCGCCGTCGTCGTTGCTTAAGCTCTCTAATTCTCCCTTCCCACGAACGTCTCATGTGCTGAACCGAGCCACACATTCCATTTCCATTGTGTCTGAGTATCCGATCAGGAGGGAGAATAGAGCCGACTCAAAGAACGGCGGCAAAGGAGGCTACGGGAGCTTAGGCACCAAAATTTAAAAGCCACGATGTGATTGGTCAGTTCCTGGAATGGAATGTCGGTTCAGCAGACGTTGATGGGGGAGGAGAATAGGACCGACACAAACAACGACTGGGCTAGAAAAAGTGTGGATAGAGAAAGTGTACAATTTCATATCACAATCCCTTGTCCGTACGTGATCGGACATCTTTGATACACATTTCATAGACTGTGGTCTCTCTCCTCTTTTGTGCTGAACTATTACGGCAGTGATGTTGTGTTCGATCATCTACCCTATCCCCCCCCCCCCCCCCCCCCCGCCACCCCCGCACAAACCTAATCCACTACCGATGCAGAGCATTTTTGCCTTTTCACCAGCTTTCGCTCGCCAGGGGATACAAAATGGCGGCCACACGTTCGATTTTTCCCAATCTGTCTGTATTGTGTCACAGTCTACACGTCTGGTTGAAATTTCCCTGTCGTACTGTAATTTCATTTGCAGCTGGGACGAGATGGCCCGTTACGATCTTCCCGCCATGTTGAAATTTGTCACGACAAAGACATCACAATCCTCGATATACTACGTGGGTCATTCACAAGGAACTCTAATAGCTTTTGCCGGGTTCTCCAGCAACAAAAAGCTGGCGAAGATGGTGAAGACGTTCTTTGCTCTTGGACCAGTGGCAACTGTGGGGCATATGATAAGCCCCATAAAGTATCTGACCTTTTATGTGCCCGAGTTAGTGGTAATACATAAAAATAAAATCGTACACACGATCATAATTTCAAAACTTAATTAAAAACTCGATATATATCAGTTTCGTATGAAGCTGAAACAGAAAAGGAAGGGTATAATAATTATAGGAAAGTATTGCTGTTTATTGGGGTGATTACACTTCTAAGAATCACAGACTTACAAGGTAAACCCAATTTGTACAGCATAATAAACCCGTACCAAATGCATGAAAAGGGCAGCTCAGTAGGTTTCATATGAATGGTCACGCCTAAGGATTCCATCAAGAGATTCTATACCTAGAGCCAACATGTACAGCATAATAAACCTGCACCAGAAGAAACGCACAGCTCAGTAGGTGTCATTTGAAACTAGTTGCTCTGCGATTTAGTTAACCTAGACTAAGTCGTAATTCAACACA
>JAEMWC010000993.1:135000-197500 GCA_016490735.1 Pachyseris speciosa | reverse complement strand
AAGCAGTAACATGTTGGGGTTGTAGGTTTATTAAGCTCCTCCATTCCACGATCAACAATGAGGACTTGCGGTTACGGCTTCTCTTTCCATTGGCCATGGTATAATTATCAGCACGCAATTTTTTTGCCGTTGAATGGCCCACAGCCGACAAACGTTTTAGAGGGAGTTTGCCCTTTTTATTGTCTCCAAGTTTTGCTACTTTTTTTGACTTTCCCGCACTCGTTTTTCTAAGGTCGTCGTCAGAGCAACTCTGCCCACACGTCAACGTCTTACATTGGTCCAGAATTCCTTTATAGAAAACACTTGCTAAATCGAAGGTTCTCTTCGTCAGTTTAATATTGCTTGAGCTCTCACCAGTTTGTTCATATTCTGATCCTATTACATCGCTCCTGTTAATTATTTCGTTATCGAACTGATTTTTGCAGCAAGAGCTACAACTCTTTGTAGTTGATGACTTTTTATAGCAGCTATGGTTAGTTTTATTCTTGGCCGACCCTTTCCGATTGAGTGGCCTTTTTCCGTGTTGGACAGTTCGGATCAATGGTCCTTGAAATGATTTACTGTGCAACTGCATAGTGACTTCTGAAATACCCGAATTATTTCGTTGAAGGTTATCATAGGGTTTCCTGAAGGCCTTTTCCAAACGCGGCGTGTTAAACAAAAGGCCATCAATCTCATCAAAGAACTGATCCAGTGAGGCCGTTTGTTTTTCAAAGTATTTGCCATTATTAATCAGGGATTCTTCCATCTTACGGCTCATCCTTTCGCTATTAAATTGGTTTCTGCTGAAATAGCCACCATCATAAGAAAGGTCACCGTTATCGCCAATATCGCAAGGGTCATAGCCCTTCTGGTCAGCGGCGCTCAAACACACATCTTTTCCGCTGACCAATCGGAACGTGTTCTCCGGAGGTAAGATTGAAGAATGACTGGTTTCCGCACTCTGTGGAATACATCTGTTTTTCTTTGCCATCTTCAGGTGATCATAATTTCCATGACGTTTGCAGTTATTGGGTGATCTAACTTCCAAAATGTTTTCAACTTTTCTTTTTTTCGCGATGGAAGAAACAGGAGAGTAATCGGCCATCATCTCGTCGTCCCAGTAGAATGCATCCAAGTGATTTTTTGCAGGATTTGGACCTTCTCTTTCCTTTGTGCGAGATATCAAGCTTTTGTTCTTCTTATTACTTGCTTCTTTGGTTGTCTTGTGTATGTGCTCGTAAGTACTTTGTCTCCCTGCGGTTATCTTCTTAAATGGTCCTCTTATTTGGCCATTTGCGACACGGGTTGCAACTCCTTGTCTTTGCTTACTTGAGTTAATTTTTAAATTGTGAAAGCACTTTCCTTGAATTTTACCGCCCTTCTTCGCGGGATCTAACACTTCACAAAATGAATCGTAGTTTTTTGATGTAGTAGCCATTGTACCCAGTAGTATTTCTGGATATTGGGCTGTTTTGGGTGCATCGTAAGCTGTAGATGCACCTTCGGTAATGTTTTTCTTGAAGATAACATCGTGGTGGGAGTTTGTTGGTGCGTCTTTAATGTCTTGGATCAACCTGACAGGTATAGCAGGCTGCATATTATCTTCATGTATACTTTTAGAAGACAAATCTTTGCCATTGCCTTGACAACGTTTATTTATGGACATAATTTGGTCACTAATCCCTGGGCGTACAAAAGTCTTTCCTTTGCTGTTTCGAGGTCTTTCGTAGGAGTTCAAAGCGTCATTCCCTTGGCATGTTTTTGAAAGGAGTTTTGAGGCAGTGCACAATTCTCTTGGCCTGTAAAAGCCGCCCTCGTTGACGCTTGAGCTTCTTGCATTGCCTTTCGGGCGTCCATCGATGATCAGACTATCATTATAAGCATTTCCCCTCACTCTTTCCACACTTAGAGAGGAATTTTCTCTGATTGTTGCTGTGCTCGTTCCCGGTTTCTCTGTTCTTTCATTATAACCACTGAATCCTTCTTCGCATTTCAAACTGTCATACGTTGTGTACAAAAGTTCCTTTGGCTTGTGTTCAAGAACAATGTTTACATCCTTCTCAGCTTTGTTGTTCCCTTTTCCAAAGCCCCTTGACTTAACGCTACGAGTTCCGTGTTCCTCTTCGTTTGCAATCTTTCGCAACTATAACAAAAATCGTAGGAACGTTCTTTTTATTGTTATTATCATTTCATACTTTTTTGTGGACCTTCTGTGTAATAGGAAGATGTTCGTAATGTTCGCGAGTATTGACCTCTTCCATACTGAATGGCGGATGATCTTGATAATTCTTTTTTATGTGTGTTAATTAGCTTTACTTACCTCACTTTAACGCAAAACTTCTATTTAAGTTTGCACATGCTAAAGAGGATAGTAAGGCTAATTACCATAGAAATAAAATAATAATTTTACCTGCGCCACTATGAAAAGGGCCTATTGGACTTAAAGATTGTGAGCTCTATGACAGAAATCCAACCTCTCTAAAGCTCTAGACGCATTCTTCTGGTGCCATACGCTGTTTATCACCATGTAATATTTTTCTTTGCCAGTCCACGTACAAGTGACATGCAAGACATAGTTATTACTTTCTGTTCATTTTATCCGCTAAGCTTATCTCCACGCAGTAGGCTTTTCACATTGCAGATCCCATTTCAGTATCCAGGGAGTACGCATATCTGAATTAACCTATCTTTTGACCTCGCTCGCTACGAAGCTTCCAGGTTTCGATTCCGGTTTTAGGGGTTCAGAGGCCTTCCTCCAATACTCGTGACCAGTTACTAGTTATCAACTTTACTGGTTGTTTGTACCCACTTTTTGTCACTATGGAGGCCGTGTTTGTTAAGTCCTTATGCGTACAAATACTTTCGATGACTCTGAACTCCTTTTCTCCGCTAGGTTCAACTACCCTTTGTCGTGTGGGGATCAATGCCATTTCTGGGTTTGAAAGTGGTACCCAGGCTTTCCTAGGAAAACTCCGAAGCGGTGCCATTTGATACAAATTTCATCACTACGGAAAAAATGAGTCAAGACAATTTCTTACTTTTTGTAACAAATCTTATGCTTGGTGAGATAGTAATAATGAATACACTGGGCCACAGTCTGCAAGAAAACAAATTGTTGCATAAAATAAGCTGTAAAACAGACAGACTTGAGGGAGACGCAAAAGCCCCCGATACTATGTGGTTAGAACATAATAATACACAGCACCAGTTGCGAAGAAATCAAAATTTATCTGTGTAAATTACGAATTGAAAATGTATTTTCAATACACTATAGCCTAAATCTGATTCACTAAATTTCATTATGATCGTGAAAGGAACGTTTTGTTATATCACGTCATTTTACCGATGGCGTCATTTGACTACAACAACCAAAATTCATTACGTTTTTTTTCCTCCTGACATCTTTTTGCAATCCTAGTGGTCATGAGGTTTCGATAGTGATAGCTCTAATTAGCAACACCTGAAGAGTTCCTTTGGTGGCCAAATGATGCCTTGCTGAAAATATGCTCTCTCTATTACTTCTAAAAAATGTTTTCTAAAGTTCCTAATCTAATTATTTAAAGGACTCAGTTTACTGTGTATAATGACCTAAATGTTTACCTTGTCTGGCAAAGTACTGGCAATTAGTGGAAAGTTTTTTCCAACATTTACGAACCTATGAGAAAAACGTTGTTAACAATTCTCTGTATCAAGTTGGTATCTAAATGCGGCGCATAAAAATATTTTTGAATTAATAAATATGTTTAACTCAAAGACCGGACGCAAAACCAGGGTCTTGAAATTAGTGGTGATAAGATTATGTTGGCATTGTGCGGTTATGTAAATTCGTTGGCCTTGTCTTCCAAATTGACGTAAAACAGCCCGCACACGCATCGAAAAGAGATGGGAAAGTAGTTACCACTTTAGTGTCTAACCTACCATTCATCCCAGGTTTTGGGACTGCCTGGATTATGGGGTAACAACCTACTTCCGTCAGAAGCGTTGCCTGCAGAGTAGTCCAAGGGGCTGTAGTGGAATGTTCTCCCAAATGGAGTTAACAAGTGGGGTTATTCAAATCGAAGTGCAGTAACCCATGTATAGTGCTTAATTCTGCATGCCGCTCATATCAAGCTGCTATACGGATATAAGTGTGGAAAACTAGTACAGTTATTTCCTAAGCGCAGGGTCTCCATATTATTGCAATAGAGGTGATAAGAACCTCTCCGAAACTGCATATCATACCTTTGAGTGAAAAGATCCCTTTCATAATCACTCCAGGTTTCCAACACGCCTGCTTTTGTGTTGATAACGACGTTTGAAATTCGTTCTAATAAACAGAAAGAGAAGATTGATTCCACAGTGAAAATGATCTCATAATTTCTATAAATGAGAGTTGATCTCAATCAGGACCGAGCTCTCTTGGCGCATAAGTAGGCTCACTTTGTTTTCTTATTACTTCTACCGACCTTTAGTAGAAATCTTCCGAGCATTATTCTCCAATGACTTCTTTTGACACAGCGGAAGCTCGTCTTCAGGGATGCAGTTTACGCGAAAATCCTTTAATATTTTCAAGTAAAGAAAGAAAGAAAAAAAGAAATCAGAATATGCAACAAAGTCATGGTAATGGTAATGGATTTATATACCGCACATATCACATAGTTCATGGCGGCTTACAATTCTTCTCTAAGATGAGATCGGTGGTCACAGTTACATTATCAGCTCCGTTGATAAATCAAATTTTCGTGTTACCTAAAGTCTAATTACTTAGAGTCGATATCAACGTCGTACATGATGATAAAATTAAAATTTCGACAGCTTACCGTCCATTTTGTGAGGTAAACGTTCCAAGAATATTGTGAATCAAACTTTGGAGAGCTGCGAAACAAGAGGAATGGCTGTTAAATTCAATGAACATTTGTATACGATAACGAATGGTGTGATCCGATGATTTTGCTTTACTTTTACAATTGGATCCAAACAACCTTTTTCTTACCTCGCTCTCTTTCTTCGTGTTCTCATATTTTTAACTCAAAATGGTCAAATAGTTTTCTTTTGGCTAAAGCCATTGAGCATTTGTCCTAAAAACCGCTTTAATTGGAAACAACGGAAATATAAATTTATGACGTCACAATGAGTAGACATGATAAGCCATGATATGCGCGCGCACGCAGGAATTAGTTTTGTTAAGTCCCATAGCAATGCCAAACGGATACGCAAGACGCAATAACTATTCATTGCTCATGTTTAAACCAACTTTTGGAAGTTGTTCCTTTCATCTCCACCTTGATGGGCACAACAAGATGCTCACAATTAACAATAGACTTATCTTCGCACGTTCGCCCGTATCGCGGTATACAATAGTGACAACAGCTACAAAGCCTTGGTCAAACGGACTCGAAAGTGGACGCAAGCTGAAAACTTGGTCTTCTTGCGACTCCGTTTGGCCAGAGCTTTCGTGCACTTGCGTTGACTTGCGATGACTTGCGCTCATTTTGGTCGGAACGAAATTTGCACCCAAGTCGACACAAGTTTTCCACCGTTTGGCCACCCAACCCAAGTCAACGCAAGTTGAGCGACGTCCATTCGTTGTTAAAGCAACCTATTAGCCAATGAAATACAGGATATGTAGTCTTAAAATGATTGTTTTTTTTTTTTGGCGGCTTCCGTGTACTTGCGAGGAAACTTGCGAGTCCGTTTGGCCTCCCAACGCAAGTCTGTACGCAAGTTCAACTTGCGGCTGCTTGCGACTACTTGCGAGTCCGTCTGGCCAAGGCTTTACGCTTAAATAACAAAGTTAGATCAATGGGAACACAAGCCATTGAATCCACACTGAAATGCCAAGGAGAGAAGGCATTTCTAAGAAAGAGAGCGCTGTGTCCGGTGGTGATCTACTAGGGGGGCGGCGGGGGGATGGACAGGAAAGGAAAGGGTCTAAACAGGCTTTGGAAGTCCGTTTGAGACATGAAAAAGAAATCACCCTGAAAGCCAAGGAAACGACGCAGAGAGCGATATATATCAGTATAAAAATTTAATTCAATTACAACACCCTTTATTCTCGATTGTTATCTATTATTTTCTATTCCTCAGACCCGACGCAGGTTTTAATTCTGGTTCCTTGTAGGCGCCCTATGACCTGTAGAAAACATTAGTGTTTTGAAGAGTGCTCTGTCACGCTAAATAAATTTCTATTGAAGCAAACGTTTAACGGTTCTTACTTTTAGTTTTGAGAACTCAAAAATTCAAATTAAAGATTACAAGTATGCGTAGCCATTTTCTTTTAAGTTGTTCGGGCCACGCAAGAAACTTTGAGGTGTAACAGCTCAGATAAAACAAAGTTGTAGTGCTACCCTATGGGGCTCTTTGGTGTCTTGAAGTTTGTGAAATTTTTTATATAAATAACTTGTAACTGGTGCCCGCTTTGTCAGATCTCCATAAATGGCATGTTTTGGCAGCTAAGCTTTGGTCACTTCACCGTTGTTACTCTATGATGTAATTTAGCGCGTGAATCACCTATAAACATGCTTTGTTGGCTCTAAAAAGTGACTCAGGCCGGCTCCCATGGGACGCCTGAACTGTACCTCGGAAATACAGCATGACATGATGCAAGGAGCGTGAAATAAGCTCTTGAAATTTATTCGACTTTGGTTGTGGGTGGTGGTTTTGTAACGGAGAAGGGATTCACCTGTTGGTAAGACAATACCTTGAGGAGGCCAGCACTGTGATATGCCTCATGGAAGAGCGCTTTTGATTTGTCTTATGATCCTTGACAAATGGATTTTTACAGCGAGTGTACCTGCTAAACAGAGCGTTAACAAATCGGACAAATCCCACGAACATGGCGTTGATTTAAGAAGTTTGCATTTTCCAACCGAGTATCATGCGACTGGTGTTCTGTCACTTCCCACCAGCAACATCAACGAACCGTTCGAGGTTTGGCACAGTCAGACCTATGACAAAAGTCGCATTGATTACTACCACGGTAAGTTAGTTTCCTTGTTGTCCCTGTCGTCATTCTATTCAATAACGATGACTTTCAAAAATAAATTTACTTACACGCTGAATTTCCTTTTTCGAATAACATCTGGATCACTTACTGGCTTGTTTTAGTGTTTTTTTTTTAGAGAAGCGTCGGTACCTGCAGAGTTTTTCAAAACGTTTAAAACGATCAAGCGTTATTTTTATGTTCGAGTTCTATAAGAGCTTTGATTGAGATGTGGATCAATAAACCAAATAAATCACCTTCGTTTGGCAACACTCATAATAAAATCAAAATAGCTTAGAAATCAAAGGGTACAAAATGCAGCATAATGCGCGGCAGAAATCCGGAAGAAGTTGTTAAATTGTGTGAATAAAAAACAAGGTGGTGCCGATAATCTGTAAAGACGGACGGAAACAGGACATTGTAGGACATACGTCCTTAATGAACCGTTGCATATACAGTAACTTATCCATGCAATTCTTAGAAGTGATGTACAGCGAGCTTCGATAAACCATACGGTTAAGGAGCAGACTTTTATTGGCCCATCATTCCTTTTTGAGTTCTCCTTATTCCTAGCTATCATTAGTCTTAAAATATGCATTTCAGGCTCTGAAATGTCAAGGAAAACCCTGGCGAATCGGGGTCGCTCCTTCGATTCTGCGAAGTGAAGTATGTGTAAAATAGACGGCTGTTATGCACTTTACGAAATGAAAACTAGTTAGACCGAAGGAGAATTTTATTTACATTCAGCGGTTTTCTCTTCGTCAAGCTAAAAGGTGACTTCTTCAAATCAAAAGCTAGAGTGAATAATAGGCGTGGGGAGGGTGAATGTCATGTTAGATGTTTATAAATTTGCTTAGGAAAAGTGATTCGACTCTCTCTGTGCGGCGAATCATGTGATAGGATCAGTTGGAAAGCTCGGACTTCGTAGAAAAACCCTAGAATATAAATCCGAGTAACTTTCATGGATTGATAACCAGAAGCGTGTAAGAATGAAATTTGACTCTTAAAGGTAATGTACGTAAAATAGCTCATCTGAAAACAGTTCGAAAACATAAAATAAAACAGACTTTTTTCTCTGATGACAAACATATTAATAATTATCTCCTAGCTACTTAAATCTTCTTTTTCATTGCTGATACTAGGTGAAGTACAAACGTTTCAAAGAGGGGATTTAGGAAGACATGGCATGTTCTTTAAAATCGTTCCCAAGTACTCTTACAAGCTTCACAAGAATCATCGCCATTTTAAGGGATGCTGGAAGAGATATGGCACTAAATCTCGAAGGGCTAAGGCCCAGTCCATCCTACCGTGTAATTCAGCCTGGCCATTCAAGTCTCGACTGGAAGATTTTAAGGTAAGAATTTTTTTTCTGTTAAGGAGTCCATTCGTCAAGTAATTAAAATTGAGCATATTTCAAAGGAAGAGTGAGGTTTGGTGAACAGATTAAAGAAAAACACTTCTGATCCGAAATCGATCATACATGTTTTAAACAATCGCTGCTAAAAAAACGTGGCTAATTAATTACGTGGATTAGATTGGTTGCTACGTAAACAGTAGAACCCCGCTCTACGGACTCCCGCCCAATACGGACACCGACAACTAAAAAAGGTCATACATTTTCTCTTTAATTAGCCTGCTTAATACTCATTTAATACCCGGATAAAGCGGACACTTTGGCATGTCCCTTGGATGTCCGTATTAACGGGTTCTACTTTTATTTATTAATTTTTTTTTGTTTCCTTCCGAAAGAGTTTGCTTTCGAGCGCAAACACATACTAGCAAATTGAAAGGCTGCGAGTAGTGTCTCTTTGTATACGCCTTACAAGGAGTTTTTAAAGCTCAGTCACAATGAATATAATAGAGTTTTCATGGCTCATGGCCCTCCTTATTATTTTAGTATGCAGGTGACGTCACTATAAATGGCCAACTGTGCACAAAGTGGACCTACAACGTAACAATATTTGAACGTAACAATTCCTACCTGTTTTACGCGACTAAAACTGTCCCGCCGAAACCGGTGTACTTTGAAATGAATGGCTACGACACCCTGCTAGTGTCCTACTACGATAAGTATGTTATCAAGTATGACAGTTTTGAGGAATGGGATTATGATCCTGATGATGACCCGGATGTGTTTGAGGTTCCGCACTGTGAGTAGAATGTGAATTAAGGTCTTGGTCAAATTTGCTTGTGAAATTTTAATGCAAGGAATGACAGTCGATTCCCACCAATTGCTTCATTAGAAGACTAATACAGTTTCTGATCACTTTGAGAGAGAACTGGGAAACTAGATGACTGGAGTTGATCGAAGCGCCATACAGTGTAGCCTCCTTCGCAGACGTATTTGGGCTCGTCACGCGTTCCTTCCCCACGAACGTCTGCTGAACTGAACTGCCACTTCCGTTCGCCGGCGGTTAACCTTTGTTTTGAACAAGCCAATAACGAGCTGCGTAAGAATGGAAATCGACACCCGATTCACGTGAATCGTCTGTGAAAATAATCCCGGGGTCGAAGTCTTACTTTCAAAAAACTGGAAAACGAACTATGATTGGCTAACCGCCGCGAACGGAAGTGGCAGTTCAGTTCAGCAGACGTTCGAGGGCAAGGAACGCGTGACGAGCCTAAAGACGTCTGCGAAGGAGGCTACATACAATGTTACTTGCTTATGCATTTTCATCTGCTATTGCTTATCAGACCAGAAGGCCGTTTCTCTAAAATAAGTCTCTCTAGATCTGGATAACCATTTTGCATAAAAAAAAAAATCTGATTTATTTTGAGAGCTAGGACGAGTTTTCGTGAATCTGCATTTACTTTAGCCTGCGAGCAAGCTCTCCCGGGGGTAGGGGGTGGGGGAGGAAAGGAGAGTCCATTTTTCCCTCCTTCCACCCCCCACCCCCCGAGAGAGCTTGCTAGCAGGCTACATTTACTTTGAACGAGAAGAGCCAGGACAAAATTACCAGATACTTTTCTTGTGCTCAGCTAACAGTTTCAAATAACGATATCTCATTGGTTTTAAGTGAAAACTTTGTTGACAATCACATCTTTCTTTTATTTTTAATATTTCTGTCAGTACGCCATGACAAATGGTGCTGGAACATAGACAAGAGGTCACGTGACAGTGATGGGGCGTTCATGTCCATGAACCCTATGGGAGAGTTTGCTGCACTCCACCACGAAGAAGACCCCGTTGACGAAGACTTCCACATGTTCCGTAAGAAACACAAAAGAGACTACAAGGACAAACTCGAGCACCAGAAAAGGAAACACATTTTTAGGCATAATTTAAGGTTTGTGAAATTTCTTTAAAGTTATAACATCATGAAAAACCGCGGTGGTGGTGATTTTTCGATTTTTGAACAGTTACGTTACCTGCACATGCACGAGGGTGAATGCCAGAGTCAGAGATGTCTTCAGGAAAAAAATATTAACAATATCCTCAAATTTGCTTGCATTCACACTTACTCATCTGCAGTCTTAGACGCTATGACCTTTGGTGCGAGTGTCGTTTGTAACTTCTGTACGCGTGCTGCTCGTGCCATGGACAAAAATCATGTACAACATTCGTCATTCAACATTGCCTACACCTATGACTGTCGCATGGTTTTAAAACGTGTGTTAAATATAGCAAATGTTTAGTCAATTCATTCACTTCTCGCTTCAATTCGACGTTTTTCCTTTGCCAGGTATATACGCTCTACGAACATGAAAGGCAACTTGTATCAGCTAGCTGTCAATCACTTCGCCGACATGACAGATGCTGAATTTCAGAGTCACAAAGGGCTCATGCCAGGGGATGGAGGTTACGGGTCACGTGACTTCGATGAAGACGACGATTTCAACGCACGAGAGTATGGGGACGACGGAGACGATTACAGAAATGATGAAAAACGAGAGAAAATAAATAAGAAGAAAAGTAGATATGGGCGAGTGCCTCAGGAATTAGACTGGAGAAAATACGGTACGTACTATTAAATGCAGAACAACATCTACTTTCTTCAATTACAATCAAGACAAGTTTGGCAAGCATACAGGGGATAAGAATGGGAATTATCGCTTGAGATGAGTTTTTAATATTGATATTTAAACAAATGGGCCTTTTGCAGGATGTCAGTCGCGTGGTACTAAAATGCCATGCTGGGACGCAAACAGCCCACTAGGACAAGACAAACAAAGAAAATTACCATTTTAAATCATGTAAGCTCTTTGTTTGTCTTGTCCCAGTGGGTTGTTTGCGTTCCTGTATGGCGTTTTTTGTACCAAATGATTGACATCCTGCAAATAGTCCATTCTCCCCAATTTAACGAGAATACACAAGTTAGATACTATTCTGGCTTAATAGGTCTGGAGTCCTCAATGGAAGAAAGTAAAATTTAGCCTTGGTCAAAAATAAACCATCGTTAGTGCTCTGAGCAAGATGGGCGGGAAATAAATTTGAAGAAGATGGCCATAAAAATGAGGTCGACTTATATCTACATATTACGGCTTAAGGCGGGGTTCTAGTGCAATTTACCCAGTATTAAGCCGACAAAGGAGATGGAAAACGAAAACCAAGAGAAAAATAAACAAAAAAAACTGCACTAAGATAGTGATCGTTTATTTTTTGTTGTTTTGTGTTTTCGTTTCTCCGTATGTGGAAAAACTATACTTGAAACTTTCTCCATTACTGTTCCCGACCTCTCATTTTTCCTCAGGTGCTGTTTGGCCCCCTAAAGGACAAGGAACTTGCGGTTCTTGTTGGGCTTTTGCTGCGGCTGGAGCGGTGGAAGGCGCGAATTTCATTAAGGTGAAATAAAATTGACTAATAGGTCTGGAAACAAGAAGGAGATTAGTTTACGCTACATGTATTTATTGGCAATTAATGGTGCTTATGTTAATTTGTACATTTACTTTTAAAACAAATAACTTTATTTAAAACTCCACAAAAAGGTGGAAATATCGCAAAAACTGTTCAATACCATAAAATCAAGTCAGAACGTCAAACCGCCTGGTGTTAAGAGGACGTCGAGATAAAACTTCAGCAGAAAACGCTTTTAGCAACAAACAACAAACACGGGTTATAGCTTGTTCGAAAAGGCCAGGGCTAACATGTACACTTAGAGGTAGACAGTTCCTTACCGCATGCTAACGGAAGTATTGCTTGTTGCTAGACTGGTAAATTGGTTGATTTATCGGAGCAGCAGCTTCTGGACTGCACATGGGCTACGCCGGGGGTCAAGCATGGAAATAATGGCTGCCTGGGAGGATGGACATGGAAAGCGTTTGCTTGGATCGAAAAGTTTGGAATCGCCACAGATAAAAGTTACGGACCCTACAGGGGACAGGTCGGTTCACTGAACCTTTCACACTCACATCACGTTCATTATTTCAACCTTCTAATCGATCAATCAATCAATCAATCAATCAGTCAGTCAGTCAGTCAGTCAATCAATCAATCAATCAATCAATCAGTCAGTCAGTCAGTCAGTCAGTCAGTCAATCAATCAATCAATCAATCAGTCAATTAATCAGAAAATCTATGATTATCGTGTAGGGAATATTTAGCTTAAGGATCCCCTTACTTATTCTGCTTCGAAACCTTGATAACTTGAGTGTGTAACAACACCGTAAAAGGAACCAGTAATAAATTCTTTTTCTAAACTAAGAATCGCTTCGCGTTAAGACACAAAGGCTGTTATGTTTAGCTCCCAGTTACGATGAATCATTCCATGTCCTTCTCAGCACGGTTACCGGCACGCGACCATCAGATTGTAACGTTAAGGGTCTTGAGGTCGTTTATAGAATACTTATGTTGCAATCTTCAGACATTAATTAACTTCATGAAATGTTAAGTTCAAACGATTGCCTACTTCGCGAAAATATTTAACATTGTCACATTCGACTGTAGCGTGAAGTGTTTGCTCGTTGGATAGGCCAGAATATAATGCAACGTGAGTTGATTGGTTTGTTATTCTTTGTTTTAATTCCAGGAAGGTTACTGCAAGACCAAAGAACTGAAAATTGGAGCAAAAATCCACAGTTACAGAAGAGTTAAGCGTTACAACAAGGAAGCGCTAACGAAAGCGTTAGCTTATCATGGCCCAGCTACCATATCGATCAACGCCAACCCTAAGACGTTGAAGTTCTACAGCCACGGCGTATTACATGATGCGTCCTGCAGTGAGTAATTTCGTTCAAATAGCCTGCGTCGCAGAAAATCTAACCCCGGCTAGTAACGTCTGCGAAGCAGCGCCGAATTCCTTGTTCTGTGTACCAGAACGTGAGTACGTACTTTGATTGGCCCGTCAAGAAAAGGGTTTTGTTGACGAGCCAATCATAGCGCTCAGTCAAATTCAATTGTATAACCTGCTTTCTTAAAAAAGATTGTTCAAAAGATCAGAAATCGAATTTCTGGCAACGAACCTAGTGCACGTAAATAATTTTTGGGGACCGAGACGTTTTCGGGAGTTTTGAGAATAATAGCCACTGAAGAGAAATCCAGGTTAATTTAAGTTTCTTATTGATGTTTAATCCAGTGTTGTGAGTGATGTGGTAACATACTTAAATACTTTGGTTTTCAGATAATAAAACTGATCATGCAGTATTACTCATCGGATACGGAACGGAAAACGGAATTCCCTATTGGCTGATCAAAAACTCCTGGTCCCATAACTGGGGAAACAATGGATTCATCAAGATCAGACACGGACTTTGTGGCGTGGAAAAAAGACCGTTTGTTGTCCTAAACAAAGATAGAAAACCGTTACCTTGGCAACAAGAAGAACAAGAAAAACGTAGAGAGAAGGACCTGTTAAGGAAAAAAATAAGCGAACAAATTAAAACTGCAGAAGAAAATCACGAAACCAATGACAATAAAATTGTGCGCAAAGACGCCATAGAAGATCCTGACTTCAGGGATATTGAAGATGACTTTGACGAATATCTTGACGATGATGAAGTTTGGGGAAAATAATGAAATGTCTACAGTTACTACATTTCTTGCGTCCTCCTAGCTGTGCCATGTGTTTCTAGGCGTAAGGAATATAGTTATTATCTTCACGTCTATTAGTAGTCCTGTCCCAGAACTCCCTCTTACTCCGCCTTGCATAGGGTGGGGCGGGAGAAGAGAGAGTCCTGTACAGCTTGCAGGCACATGCTTGGAACGAGCTAATCAAATTAAAGTAGGCACCAGCCTTTTATTAGGGAGCTTTAGCAACGACGACGGCGACGGCAACGAAAACGTCACTTCAAAATAGAACTTCTCGTTTTTGTAACGCTTTCGCTATTATTCCAATTTGTTTAACTTGGAAAGGACTAGCGCACTATTCAGGGACTAAATTGTTGTGAACGCCATTAAAGTAAGGAAAAAGAAATAAAACTTTACAGTCACACGCTCTCGTTCTCGCCAAAACCTAAAATTTGGTCATTTCACGTTGTTGTTTTGCAGAGGACGGCAAAGAAATGTACCGAAATGTAAAACGCACGTGCAGAGCCATTGTTTTTGCTCATTAAGCCTATTGTTTTGTGGCGTTCTCGTTGCCGTTGCCGTCGTCGTTGCTAAAGCTCCCTATTAGGGAGCTTTAGCAACGAGGACGGCAACGGCAACGAGAACGTCGCAGAACAATGGGTTTAATTAGCAAAAACAATCACTGTGCACGTGCGTTTTATATTTTCGTACATTTCTTTGCCGCCCTCGGCAAAAAAATAACGTGAAACAACAACAAGAACGTGAGCGCATGACGGTAATTTTTTTGCCTTATTTTAGCAGCTTTAGTAATAATATAGTCAGTGAATAGTTCGCCAGCATTTTCGAAGTGAAAAAAATTGCAATAATCACGAAAGAGTTACAAAAACGGAAAGTTAGATTTTGAAACGACGTTTCTGCTGTCGTCGCCGTCGTCGCTGGTAAAGCTCCCTATTGTCCATCCCTGTCCATCCAGGTTTTGCGGTCAGTTCCGCGGGAAATCAAAATACAAAGTTGCACTACTTCTTCTTGCTACTTCTTGAGTGCTCTCGTCAGTTTCTTGAATGCTTTATAACAGAACAAAGCACGGTTAAGACTTTTTTTAATCTGTTTTATAATGTAGTTTTCCCCGCATTTGCAGATAAATTGGTTTCAATTTGTGATTAAACTGAGCATATTTTATTTTCAGCTTGCGCGCGCGGAATGGCGTCAGTGATCGTACATGTTGCGTCAACACTGTCTTGTTATAAAAAAATACTTCTTAACGGGTGGCTAAAACCATTCAATTAAAACAAGCAGCTCTTAGAATTCGTATCTTCAGTTCTATGGTATGACTGTACTATTCTAGTCGAGAAGTTTATTTAGTTTTTGAATTGTGAAAAATTCCAGATTTGTAATGATTTTGAAACTGCACGCGCAGACAAATAGCGTCATCCGCGGAAAACAAAAATGTATTACTATAAGAAAACGTTACTTGGGGCTGAGTACTTCGCTTTACCACTCTTTCAGTTAGTGATTATGGAACCCTTATGTGACGCTTCCTACCCAAGTAGCTTAGCGGTTTGATTGACTATTTTAGAAAATTCTTCAACGTGAAACTATGGGAAGGGGGACAAGAAAGGAACCACAGTGCTTGGGGCAAGCGTTCCTTATATTGATGTCCAAGATTTTCCATTTTTGTTTTTTTGTGAGTCGTCAACTGCAAGAACTCTGTATTTAGTTCTTAAAGAGTCAATTGAAAACTGCTGGTCGCACACATGCGCATGTCCAAGGACTGTAACATAATACAAGAATGCTATCAATTATATTGACGATAAATTAGTTTTGATACACAACTCTTGTACAGTAAAAAAGAAAAAAACAACAACCTCGTTTCATCCTGTCTGTTTTTCTCTCTGGCCGTGGTAAGAATTCACATGATTTGCCTTAAAAAAAGAAGTACCGCTGGGGGAATTCGGAAATAATGCGCCCGCTTTTTCCACCAGGTCTTGATACAAGATGCTCTTAGTTTAACCATGTCTAACATACCAGAGGCGAATTTGTTATTGCGGCGACATAGTGGTGAACACACACTGGCAACAACTTCCAACAAAAAGCACTCTCTTATCACTGTTTGGCAAGCGGAAAGTTAATGTTTATCGAATGCTAAGTCGAATGGATTGAAAAGGTGTCGTCATAGACAGAAGACAATTACAGGGTAATTAGACCTCTAAGAAACGCTGTTTGAGCAATGCTTTGTGTGGATTTAAGTTCACCCTTAAACTTGGAATATACTTCCGATTATTTCGATGACGTCCCTTGCTTTATTTTCCGGCGTCTTCTCGAAATTATTTTATGTTTCCCTAACATTTTTTTCGAGTTTCCCGATTCCCGGCCGCAAAAATCTGGCTCCAGATTCCCGAAAGAATTTCCCTTTTCTCTTCTTAGAGTTGTCAACTAGACCCTTCATAATTGAAGCAACTCCTCACAATGAATACGCACACTCGGGTTAGTCTACTCGAGAATAAAAGCGCGACGAATCAGAAGACAACGTCAAGCAGAGAAAGTAAAGCTATGTTTATTGATAAACTGAATACCGTTTGCAATTTCTGCCTACAATATAAATTCAAAACAATCCTGTTTTCTTACTCTTCAAACTATTTTGAGTAACCTGAGGTGATTATTATCGAGGAGGCTATTATGGCAGTTTTAAGTACAGAAAATGGCCGTTATGTTTTATCTTATGATTGCCATCTAATCCCTGCGAGGGTCAAACGAGGGATTTTCACCACGATGAGATGATGAGTGATTAGATTTACAGGGGATTCCTGGTCATATAAAGTCAGTAGTCAGTTTTCTGCAGAAGACTCTTCTTAATTCAAGAAACTGTTGTTGGCTAGTGACGTGTTTCCAATAGATATCTGTTCGGTGGAGGGTAGTTCGCCTTCGGCTTTCCACGTCCATTACAGAGTGCACTCGGATTTTCGTAACTGAAACGTGGCTTAAAATATTCGCAATGGGGAGATCATAGCCCCTGAGATTTTCGGAAAGGTCGCATTTGCTGTTTTTGACAGTCAAAAACGTCAGCTAGCATTTTCCCCCAGAAAATTCGTGGAAAGTTCATTTCAGCTAGCATTTTCTCAAAGGAAGATTTTGTTCCCTAACATTTTCGGGCAATTAAAATTTCAGCTATGGTATCCGAATAGATCAATTCTTCTAGCAAACGAAGCCATCACTTTAAACAGAGTTCAAACACCGTAAGGTACTTAAAAATGCCTTTCTACAGCTTTTGGTTGATTGACTCGTTGGGTGCCCCAGGTCCGTCCCATCCAGGTGCCTAGAAGCGAGTGTCCTTTAATGAAACGGCACCTCGGATTATTCTTGGTGATCTTATTTTTTCACCTTTTTCACAACAAACGGCAGGTACCTGTAAATCTGAGTGACATGATCCTGACAGGCTTTTCAGCCGACTGATTCAAACGGATTTCCCGTGTGTCCCAAAAATGTACACTCAACGCGTGTTGTTGTCTTGACAGTTCTTGGACTATACTAATGGTTTCTGAGGTTAAAACGAATTGTTACCCACATGTAACGCAGTATTGCTTTGCGCTCATGAAAAGACTAGGTGGGGGACTAAAGAAGGAAGGGTTGGTGAATGAGCCAGGCGTTAAAGGGCGAGTGTTTTGCGAAGAACATGCATAAGGGAATTTTCATTGACCCAGGACTAGTAGTTTGTGCTTGGCTTTTAAGTGTACTCGTGTTCATGTCACTGAACTCTTGCCTTGGACAACATTATTTCTTTGAAGAAATCAAGAAAATAAACAGCACCATTGATCCTGGAGAACAAGACACAGCGGGACAGAATTACACGGATGAGCAAGATCCTTTCATTTCTTTCGAAAATGCAACTCTCATGCAAGATGATGATCCTGAAGAATCCATTGTGGAAAAGATAAAGTTTCCTGAGTTTTACCATGCACAGGGGATCATATCGTTGCCTTATGATGGCATTATTGAACCGTTTGAAGCCTGGTACGCTGGAAGACTTAAGATGAGTCGCATCGACTATTATTACGGTAATCAAACGTTATTGACTTAATTCAGTTATCAGGAGTGTACAGGTAACACATTGTCTAATTGTTGTGTTTTTTTTTTATCTTGGTTATTCTAATGTCAGTGGATATTGAAAGCTAAGAAAACGATGGAAGTCCACAAATTGTTTCCTAGAAAAAGTGGTCAGGGTGCCCCAAAACTTGAATTTTGGGCTGGTAGCAAGTTATAGTTGCATCAGTTATTCTTCTCCTGTCATACTAAGGCAATAAATGGTTCTCCCACATGAATGAAATCAGAAGTCAACTTTACTATTTCGAAAGCTAAGGAGGAATGGTTCTTAGTCTCTTAGCTATTTCTCTGTCTGGTTGTCGGATGCGGCGGCAAAATGCTGCCATCTTAGTTTATAACGGCGAGAGCAACCTGGGAATAGCACCAAAGCTACCGCTCCTGACATGAGTTAAAACAAGGGGCTTCCATAGTAGTGGTTTTTGGCGCCAACACCAGCGGGTTACGCTCGTCCATACTGTGGCTTGTCAGAACAAACCAAGGTGGAAACAAAGCAGTTCCATAGATTCCAGCTGACTCGGCAATAACACGGAAAATAGCAAACTGTAAACAGCGAGGTGATTGATAGGCTTTCTTTGCGCATGAGTTCGCAAGCTTAACCTGAGACTCGCAGAACTGACATTGAGGGGCATCCCCCCTCCATAAAGGTTCATAAGATTCATAAAGGAAGCCTGGTACATCCCCCATGCAAATTTACGTTATTCGATTTCCTTGCCACTGATAACTAGTCACAAATAAAAACGGGGTTGACGCTGTTTCTACCCGCGGATACCATGGCCAGCAAGGTTGATGGAAGACATTTTTCATGGCTTGCTCGGATGCTGACTCCTTTTGACTTCTGATCCCATGCTTCGGCAATAAGATTTGGTGCTGAGCGTCCGTGTCTTTCATTTTTCCTCGTTTCTCTAATTCTTTTATTTGAATCATTTGAAAGGTATGGACAAAACCCTTCAACGAGGGGATCTTAGGCCATATGGAGCTCTGATAAAGTTTGTGCCAGCTCACTGGAGCAAAGGCCCGGACCTCAACAAAAACACACGGAGCTGTTGGTACAGGCCGGGTTTCAGATGGGCTCCAGAGACTGCACAGACTGTTATACCAAAGAACTTACAAGGATTTAAGGTAAATATTTATAGCCAAACATTAAGCAGTGGTATACATCTAATAATAATCATTGAAAATATTTATACAGGGTAACCACTTCAGTTATACAACTGCTATCAATGTACAGTTTACGGGTTGCGTCGCAAGAGAAACATGACAAAACAGTAGTTACTTCCGATTCGTTCTGTTCATTAATGCTCATCAGCTAATGTTTTTTTTCTGGTTGTGTCAATATGATTGACAACTACTTTGTCAATGAAATGAAGCATATGACTGCCATACCGGTAGGAATCTTATAATTAACTGATACTTGCCTACATTTAATTCAGTATCTTGGCGAAGAAATCCACAGTGGAATGCCTGTTCACAAGTTACAACGCAAGGCAACTGTCTTCAAGAAAGAGAACACCTACACACTCTACGTAACCAAGGAGGAGCCGTACAAACCCGTGCGTTACGTCATGCATGGATACGACACCCTGCTGCACTCATTTTACGACCATTATGTTGTGGATTACCTGTCACTTCATAAATGGAAATTTAACTTCGATATTTTGAAAATACCCGAAGGTATGCATTAAAAAAATATTATTTAATAAGAAAGGCAGATGATTTCCTAACAGGCGCGGAGCTTAGCATAAATCTGATAATCGTCTATAACGAATTCTGAACTGACCGGCCACACTGCTCAAAACCTATTTTAGTTAGTATAGAAGGCGGAGAAGGCGTTGTTTTGCATGTCATAAAGTGTAAAGTGTTGTCTCGGTAAAATATTTGCCAATATTTCGAGCAAACTCAATAAGATCGATTATTAATTTCTTTTAGTTGTAATTAATGACTTGAGAAAATCCAGCTCTCACTACGAATGGAACTTATATTTCAGTAAATAAACTCACAGAAATTGGCCTATTTTAAACTTTTGCCCTTTTTTCTTTGAATGGACCGTGGGGAGGAGTCTTCAGTGATACTAAGAAAGAATACTATATATTATATACTCCGGCCTACGCTTGAGAAACTTTGCACAAGATACGCTCATAGTGGTCTTTCTTTCAATGATGATGATGATTCTCTTTCCTCGCCAAGGAAGCTCCACCTGTCTGAGAAAGCTCGATAAGATGAAGTCCAGGTATCATTTTAATCCGATGGGAGAGTTCATGCACGAAAACTTTGAAGACAGTGAAGTGGAAGAAATGTTCGAGGAATTTAAGAGGCGTCATGGCAAATCGTACGATGATCCTGCAGAACACGAACAACGGAAACACATCTTTCGACATAACATGAGGTGAGTTGAATCAGTGTCTGTAATGTTAACAGAGGAACAGACGTATAACACTTCATAGTTTAGGAAAGAAGCACTTAAGAAGACTCCTTACGTAGATGGGAAAACAGCACACAGAAATTACCACTATTCAAAGTAAGCCGTTCTTTAAAACTACTTAATGATTTTAAAATATTTGTTTTAAGCCGATCGCTGTATTTCTCTAGTTTGCCAAAGTAATTCATAGAGAGATAAGTAATAAAGTGCGTTTAGAAAAGAACGTTAAGGAGTTCATGATCAGCTGCTTAGCCATATAGTTCCTGGCGATCTCGTGTTGTAATTATGCATAACATTTGAAAAAAAATGAAAAGACTCAAACTCTGCTCGAATGGTAAAACTAAAGGCACTTCATATATATTCTCGATAATCTAATTTTGAGACTTAACGTGCCTGAATTATTTTTTGGGGACGTGAACTTGAAGCTAGAGAGAAAGATGAAAGTCAGTTGCAGTGGACAAAAAACGCTGATGTAGCTATCACAATTTAGAAGAGTTTTTAACTATAGGCCTCAGATAAAATGAGTAACTGCAAACGTTTGTTACAGGTTTATAAACTCAAAAAACAGAGAAACTCTAAACTTCACGCTAGAGCCAAATGAGCTCAGTGACGTCACGGATGACGAGTTTGAAATGTACAAGGGTTTACTGATAGACCCCAGTGGAGGGGACGAGGCACTAAAGAAACAGGAAATACCGGAAGCGAGGTTGAAGATACCACAAACACCTCTTCCTGACTCCCTGGACTGGCGGGAATATGGTACGAGAATGTTGTTGTTGTTGTTCTTTTTCCTTTGTTAAGATCTGTATAAAGGCTACTCTTTATAACATCAGAATGACCTATCGACACCAACAGGGATGATTTTATCACTTTCAACAATAAAATTACAAAAGAATTAAATTGATTGATGGCCCAAGTCCGCGAGATCGTTTCAAGGTTGTTTACGTACACGTTCAGATAACCTGAGTACAGTATGGTGGTTTTATGCCAAAAGCATAGAGAAGTTGCTTTCAGAGGATCGTTTAAAGCCACTTTTACCGGTCTTCGCCTTGGAGGAGGGAATAAAAGGAGGGTTATAAAAAAATTATTTTTTCAATCACAAAGTCAGTTTTAACATACGTTAAAAATATTTTATTTTTAAGGTATGTGAAAATGCACACTATAGCTGGTACATTGAGTTATTAAGTTTTAAGGCAAAGCAAAAGCTCACTGTTGTCGTTTGGTTTTCCCTGGTCTGTTTCAGGTGTCGTAACCCCATCCAAGGCTCAAGGCCTTTGTGGTTCATGCTGGACATTTTCTTCCACTGGACCAATAGAAGGAGCTTACGCTATTCAGGTCACAACACCGTTTATTTCCTGACGCTTAGATTTGCCAAAGCCTTCATGAAATAGACACTCTCTTTGCCATTTCGTCTTGTTGGAGATAATCGTCTTGTATAAAAAATGGAGAGCAGTCAAAACCTAAGTTTATAGCTATAGCTAGCCGTAATCATCGAAACACGCCTTTCTTCAAATAGATTGGCGCAATATCAGGCAGTGTCTCAAGGCTCCTTAACCTCGCTATGTTACCTATTCGGATGTCTATAATAACACTTTGATTTCTTGCTCTCTCAGTAGACAGGTAAGCTTATTGACATCTCAGAGCAGCAGCTAATGGACTGCAGCTGGGGATTTGGTAACAGTGGCTGCCGTGGGGGGTTCTCATGGAGAGGACTTGTGTGGGCTAGGAAACACGGAGTGGCCTCCAGTCACAGCTATGGAAGGTACCTTGCACAGGTATATATACTAGATCGTAGAAATAACTGTATAATTAAAAGTGTCCTGAAAATTATGATAGCTATTTTAGCCACCATTATCCTCGCATCACGAGACTGGTAAAAAGTCTTGTTAGCCTGGTAGACCAGACTTACGAGGACTTTTGGAAGCAAACAAGGCTGGTAAAAAGGTTGATAAGACTGGTTTCACCAGCGTTTCCTGGTAAGCCGGGTTAGGGAGGCAGGATAGCCGAGGGGTTGGGGCGCTGGATTTCAATGCGGTCACCTTGGGTTCAAATCCCGCTCTGCCCACTAGCTGGTGTTGTTCTGGATAGTCCCTGGTTCAACTCCTCGGTCATCCTTGTGAATAGCCGACTGTTTTGCCTCCTGCCTGTTGGGATCCTTATCATGTTATGTTGATTTAAATTATTTTTTTCTGTATTTGGTCGGCCCCACTAGCCTTTGTGCTATAAATACTACCGATGGTAAAGAAAGGTTACTTATTTATTATTTATTTGTAAAATCTACTCAAAAAGTCTGGCGCACAAATTATGACCCAATAACCCAGGTTAGCCTGGTTTTCCCAGGCTTTCATGGTGAGTGTGGTTAGAAAAATTGACCTGAAAAGTCTGGATCGTAGGATAGAACGTCTTGTCAAACTATGAACTTTCTATTTTTTTTATTATTTTTTTTTTGGTCCGACGTCTTTTTAAGCTATCCCGGGAAGGTTTGAAAGACACTAGATCCTGGCATTTCTTATTCTCTTTTCATAGCCACTTCGATTTTGGAATGGCGGGGGAAAACGGAGAACATAATAGACACTGGAGATTTTATACTCCGATAAAATTATTAAGGCAATGCCATCAGCTGATTATTCCTTGAGATACTCTGTTTATATATGTACAAGCTCGGCGGGCATGCAAGGAATCTGAAAAAAAAAGGCCATGTAATATCTTTCTTTCTACACTGATTCCAACAGACTCAGGGCAGCGTAGATCGCGCAGTTATCTGATAAGCGTAAACAGTTTTTAAAGGAATCTGTTCTAGTCAAAGCTTCATATCGCTACATCCCTTTGGTGAAGTCGCTTTCATAATTAGCGATAACGGGGCTCGCACGCTTAAAAGGCTTTTCTCTACCACAGGAGGGGTACTGTCATTGTGCAGAGGAAGATGGTTGTGACGTAGTAAAATTCAAGCGACTTGTTACAGTGAAGAAACATGACGAAAATGCCTTAAAACAAGGCCTAGCGAAGTTTGGTCCGGCATCCATAGCGATCAGCGTCGGTAGAAAGAGTCTGAAGTTTTACAGTTCAGGAGTTTACGATGATCCGGAGTGCAGTAAGTCAAATCATATGACCTCTTTCATTGCCGCATTAAGAGGGTATATAACTTTTCGTTGTGTAAGCAAATTTGCTATAAAATGTAGTTGTTGAGAACAGTTTGTACGCCAATACGTACGTATGCTTTCAATACTTCAATTAATCAGAGGTTGGCTACCAGCGGCGTTCTTTAAATGTACAGTAGGGGGAAAGCCTATCACACCACGGCAGGCTAAGGATAAGAGGCAAAATAAACCGCTCGATAGTGGAGCGTGAACTAGCATGTTTTGCTTCTGCGATAGCGTGAACGTCCTGCCACATACTTTGAACTTCCAGAATTCTAAATCGGGGTACCCGTGACCAACAAATAATTGCGGAAATTGGGTGTGCTAATTTTGCAACGTGTCGCGAGTCTGGCACTAGCACCACCTTTTAGATCTTGGAGCTATGTACCGGCAGTCAACTGCTTTTCAGATAACCACACACAAACACAGACAACCTTAAATATTGAGACCGGAACATTGAATCATGAATATCACCACCCTTTTGCAAATAAAAACAGTGAAAAACTTTGTGTATCTTAATTGATAAACCCTTACCTTTGGCAGTTGGGATCTAACAAGCGTCTTTCAATCTTCTTTCCAGGTACAAAAACAAATCATGGAGTTGTGGTAGTTGGATATGGCGAAGAAAATGGAACTCCATATTGGATAGTGAAGAACTCCTGGGGCAAATTCTGGGGAGAAGAAGGATTTATTAAAATTGCAAGAAAGTATAATTTGTGTGGAGTATTAACCAATGAACCGATATTTGTGTCCATGAACTCAACCGAAGAAGACGACTCCAATGAGGTTTATCCATTTAGGAATATGCAAAAACAAAGCTTTATTGATGTGGAGAGAAGACTAAACGTGACAACTTTGAAGTTGTCGCCCTTTGATTACAAGAGATCTAAGATACGGTTTAACAAGCTCAACACGTTGCATAACAGAACTGTTGCTGATACGGGTAATTAGTATGTATTAGTTTAAGTCTGTTTTATAAAATATATTATAATAAAGTTTCGATATAACGCGCGCTCCGATTGGTTAAAACAGCGTGCCTTATGAGAGTACAGATGCACGGGCAGCTACGTTATCACGCCATGGACCCAAATGAAAATCTGAATTTTTCCCTCGGTTTTTATTTTGATTCAGACGTCTTGTACGACCTAGAAAATGTGTATAAAAACGAGCGGTTAACCTCAATGGATTTGGAAGATGTTTCTGCGAGTAACACCACAAATAACAGCATTAAAAGTTAAGGATTAATGTCAAGCGTGTTTTCAGAAGTTGCTGAAATTGTCCGAGTCATGCAGCGACGAGGGCAATTTCAGCAACTTCTGAAAACACAAGTGGTTTACGAGGACTCATTCCAATTACGTGTTAATAACATAAGGGCAAAATTTTCTTAACATTGCTAAGGCACGTCGAAAAACAGTCAGCCAAGTGAAGTAAAATCACTCGTTCGCTCGCAAAGGAATCGAAAAAAACAGTTCAACTAAGCTTAAGCTAATTTCTTAATTTGCGTCCAAAACGAGTGTAGATGATTACTATTTACATTCAGTCGAGAGATAAATACGAGTTTCAGTCCTGAACAAAAGTAGCAACAATTAAACCAAATGTTCAAAGCTGAAATTTATTTAATTCACCTGTCATTGTAGAGGTTTCCATCACTTGAAAAAACACATCCACTTAAAAACACGCATCGGTAAACATAGCAAACGGATTGTCCAAAGAAAGAACTTCGTCCTCCAAGTTTGAGCTACTCGTTCCTCCAATTAATGGTAATCTGTTCTGTGTCCCTTTTTGGTGAGCTGCATGATGCCGTGGAATCATCATTTTGTTTTTCAACCACACAATCCCGTTACGCCGGGCGCCATGCAAGCCGATCCAAGTTTTAAGCTTTTCACGAGTAAAATCTTTTACAATTTCATTTCAAACTCGAAAATTCACCTTCCTGAGTATCTTTCAAAACTAGCCCTTGATCATTACGCCTTTTTTAGCGAATGCATGAGCCAAAATTCCGCCGAATTTCATTAAACAATTTGGTTTTTGATCGCGATTTTAGACTAAAAAACAACTTGCACTTTGATGGTTTCTGAACTTTGATGGTTTGACATTTTGACAGCTTTGGTCGTCTTTAACCAATGAAATGTATTGAGCCATTCTAACAAGGATTGTGATTGGTCTGTTCTAGCGTGACTTATGAGAGTACAAATGCACGGCTGACGCCACTCGTAGGATTTGGAAAATAAAGTTTTCTGAAAATTGTAGCCGAATGCGTGAGGAAATTAAGAAATTCTTTATTATAAAACAAATAAAAAAGCCTTAACCGTGCTTTGTTCTGTTATAAGGCACGCAAGGAAGTGACGAGAGCACGAAAGAAGTAGAAAGAAGCACGAGCCGTAGGCGAGTGCTTTTAACTACTTCTTGAGTGCTCTTGAGAACAAAGCACGGTTGAGGCTTTTTTATTTGTTAATTAATAGAAGGTTTACGTGCCAGCAGATCACACACTCGCAACTCAACTTCTCCAGTCGTCAGATCTTTAGAGGCCCTTCCTAAGAACTTTAATGCACCGTTGTCACGTTTTGCTTTTATTTAACTGAACTGAAAAATAAGAACTACGGATTTAGTTACGGAGTCTCAACGAGTTTTACTTTTTTCAGGTCTCAGCGTAAATTAAAGGAATTTAAATGCGCACCTTCAAAGCACGTAGTCAGTGCAGTGTATTTTTTGTTCCTATAATTAGACAGGAGCCCCCAGCATCTTTAAAGTTATTTAGTGAAAATGCTCGTAATGGGACATCTCTTTGCTTCTTGCAGGCGAAGCAAAAAGGAATCTCTTCTCCTGGCTTTAGTACCATTATGACGCTTCCCCTTTTATATTTTAAAATGACGTCAGTACGTTGCATGCTCTTGTTTTTACTTAGCCACAACCATGTGCCACTTGGACTCTCACCTCGGGGCATTTTTTCTCTTTGAATACTGTTAGCCTTTGAACAAGGTGCTCATTGGGCGGATGAAAAGAGCGGTGAGGCGAAAAACATCGGCAATTAGAGCTAGGCCTGGCGCTGAGCTCATGGATTTTTCTTCCCCGGGTGTTTATTTCGCCCAGTACTAAGTAGAAGCCTTTGGGAAGGCTGGATGTTGTTAAGCTGTATGAGTACCGAATGTAAGATATGTCTATATTCTTTCAGTGCCTAGATAAAGAACTATTGACTCATTTTTGTATGTGAAGTGGACTTAATTCACACGGAATTTTAATTCAAGAGAGTTCTCCAGATGATCATAGAAGGCTTGAACGTGTTCATACCCAAAAGACAACCAACAAGGCCATGCATGTGCAGACGTTAAAAGTAGGGTAAGCATGATCTCCAGAGTCAAAATTGACTTCTCGATAATCTTTTAGGTTCAATCGAGTGTCGTAAAACCAAACCCAAGTATTTAATCAGAGCCAATCACAACAGATCGATGCAGACAGTACAACGAACCAATCAGAATACGAAACAATCACACGGAGCCGAATCCATACGCGGCAAAATGCATGCGAACACGTCACGATTGGTTTTGCATTGGTTGGAAAATTTAAGTAGCGCGAGTTTTGCCAGCCAATCACAAAGTGAAATAAAGCAAAACCAGAGCAAGCGCAAATTACCTTTAGAGCGGTTTTCAATTAAACATGGAAAGTATTTGCTTTTGTTTTACACTGCTTGGCTCTGTGATTGGCCGGCAAAAATTGCTCAACTTTCTCAACTAACGAGAAACAAGTCCCAAACCATTCGCGACTTGCACGCACGCATTTTGCCGCGGTTTGCGCCGGTTTGAATTTTGATTGGCTCATTGTACTGTTTCTGTCTGTTGTGATTGGACAGGGTAATTCCTTTGGTTTTGGTATTTAGTTTGCCTAGTTCCTGTACGGCTTTCTCCCAGGCCCTCACCATCAATTCGTTTCGGTGACGTAGCCAAGGCGGACAGCTGGGGACAGCTTAGACAAAAACAGAATGCGCATGCTCCTGTTTTATATATCCGAATGGCGGACTTTTCCGGGTATTTACAAAATGTTTGACCGGAAACAGCGGCAAATTATGGTGTCAAAACCCTTGCGGTATAGATCGGCTGTTACCGTCCATGCACGTTCCTGTAAATTTTTTTGTATTCAACCACTTGTGACTGATATTAGCTCTCGCTTTTGAGCTAATAACTTTCTATGGAACATGTGGCGGAATTTGTTGTGCACGGCAAAACCTTCGGCGATGGAAACTGTACAGGCTGTTTCAAATCAGCCTTGTTGATGATATTTGGGATTGAACAACATCACTTGGACTGCTGAACTCGTAAAAAAATTTTTTTTTTGCGTAGCTGAATCGAAGAAGAAGGCATCGCTTGCCATAGGATCAGTGGAAGCTAATATGAGGTTCGAATGGCAAAGCTGTCTCAGGTTACAATTTCTTTTATGTTTCCAGCCTGAAGGATACCTTTTCTGCAAGTGATGGACTTTCATTTCTGTGACGGCTACTTCGTATAATTCGTCACAGTTAACTCGGGATGTTTTTGTGTCCTTTCAGTTCATTCAATTAAAGACACTTGTGAACTGCCGTTTGATAATTTAGTTTTGATTTTGATGTCTTCGTATTTGTGTAATGGAAATGAAATGTCGCTTAATGTATGCTCGAGCAAGCTTTCAGAAGGGAATCAAGACTTCAGGTTTTCCACGGTGAGGGTGTTTCGGCAGAAATTTCGCTTCAAGAAAAACTGAGATATTTTGTCTCACTTTTCGGATTTTTGTCTAGGCCTCTCCTACTTTTTCGTCCGGACCACGTGACCCGAACGGACTGACCGAGAAGAAACAGAGAGGCCTAGGAACTAGGTAAGGTTTTAACGACACTGGCCCGAAATGGATACGGTTATTTCCACTTAGAAGCCACAGGAATGTCATCATGTTTAAGCAAGTAGTCGTATATTAATCGAGTCTTTAGACTTGTTTAAACAAACCATTCAATAAGCACAAAGACTGGCTGATGAACAAGATTGAAATGAAATTAAAGCTGTCAGCCTAATCAGCTTTGACTAAAGGTGAGTATTACCACTTCGTAAAGAGAACAACCTGACCATTATAATTAATTATTATTATAGAATCCGGGCTGCCTAGAATCCAAAGTTATAAAAAGTAGGGGTCGGGCCAGCCAGGTGAGAAACCTGAAATGAAATACTGCCGGAGAAAAGAAACTGTGGTTCACAATGATAAAAGACATAAACTGAGCTATTTGACAGCGAATATACAAATCTAGTATAAATATAGTGTACAAAGAAGTTTCCTAACTATTTACACAAAACGATATATTGGAATTTCCTAACTATTTATAACAGAAAAAGTCAAACCTTCTCGGCAGTTCAACTAATCAGGCAACATATACGAAAACTTTAGAATAACTAATATGTCTTACGATTCCGTTTGTGATGCGAAGATACCCCAGATTAGGTTTATTCTCCTTGGAGTATTCTTTCAAGCCGCTTTCTTGCTTCTTACCAAATAAGGACATTCTATTAACTGTTTAGTATCTCTCACAAGCAGCTTTACCAATCTTTTTCTGAGCTTGAATGATTTTGGGGAGGAAAAAAACCCTGTCAACTTGCTCTTTTTAATCAACAAAACACCAGCAAATGTTCCCTTGGTAACACTCTTGCATTCTCCAGAACATACCGTCTATTTGCGCTTTCATTTTCAATATCCGTGGACGTGTACTCCGTTAAGGATACGTTTGTCAGTATAACTTCTTTGTGGCATGCGGTTCGTCCTCTGCGACAGCCAACCAAAACCAATTGAAACAAAGGCAACAGATGGCATTCTTCCGCCTTTTACCAATGAAAGGCAATGACGCAAAATTAGAGGAAACGTTTTTCACAATGGTGAACTCTTTTATCTCCTAGAAGGGTAGAATGGTCAATTCCTCTTCAGTGAAATATTTCACGCTCTGTCTAGGCACCTTGTTGAGTGTTTTAAGAGGGTATTCCGGAACTGAAGGATCCTTTTTAATTGCCAACAATGGTCCATTAGTAAGACCGCATCTGTCATTCTTCATTGCAATCTTTATGTAACCATTGTCTCCCCACAGGTGTCCCCAGGAGTTTTTTATGATCCAATATGACGTGTTATTGTAGGCGCCATAACCTACAGTAAGTATGGCATGGTTCGTCTTCTTTCCTGTCAGTAAGAAAAATTATTGAATTCTATTGAGTCCATTATTAACAACAAGTACCCTCGATCTTAATCAACGCCGAACACATACAGCATGCAGCTGAACACATATACAGCTTCCCAAATTTCATTAATGGGCGACTGAGAAATTATCAGACCGTGGTTATATTCGAGTGAATTGCCATGCCAAGAAAACAATCCTTTAAAACGGTAGCATCTAAAGATTTCATGGCTCAGAAAGATCTGGTTTCCGTAATAAATTACAGTAAAAGAACACCAAAAATCAGTGCAGTGTGGAGCTCAATATCGCTTCATGCCTGAAATATCTCAGTACCCTTAAAGTGCCAACTAGAGCTAGCAACCGGAGGTTGTATGTACGTAAATTCTAACAGGTAATCAATCTCAATCACTATCCTTTGTTTAACTTGGGCTCTGTTCTCTCAGTCTTCCTCTCATTAAATAGGATTAATTTTCATATTCGTCAATACCGACCGAGATAATGAGGAATCACTACATTATATAAATCTTATAAGGCGTCCAGTTGAACGTCTTTTTGAGTTATGGGCATCATTCAAACAAGGGGTCTACCCAACCGCAAAAGATGGTATACGATACAGGTGGAGAAGGGATTACAACTTGTTTTATAGGAAGTTACAAACATTTTGTGATAATAGCTAGGAAAGAAGCTAACTTTCAACCTCTTACCACATTTAGCATCATCGTAAATTCCATGGCTATAAAACCTAAACGTCTTTCTGTCTGAATTTACGGAAGATGCTATCGGACCATGTGTGACCAAGGCGAGTCTAAGCGCGTTGGAACTGTTCTTCTTCACTCTCATGAAGCCGCTGATGTGAGTGGCAGTACAGTTGTCAGGCTCACCACAGTGACAGAAACCTTCCTGAAAATAACAAAGCAACTGAGCGGGATAAGGAAGGAATTCTCAATTCAATTACGAACTCTTGTCTTGGTGGTCAGAGTTCCGTCAGACTTTCGCCACAGAAAAGGATTGGACGAATATTATTTGGAATAACTGTGAAATTGGAATAGACAATAAGCCCATCCATTACAACTACTATTACGAAGCTGGAATTGTATACACCCAAGATCATTTGTTTAATTTAAATGTTGCAGGGTTTTAGAACAAATGTAGTTTCTGCAAAGGTCAGCTTGAATCACTAAACCATCCGCTCTTCCACTGCCCTTATTCTAAGCAGTTCTGGAAGGATTTTGAAATTTACTGATGCATTATTTCGACTTAACGGATCCGCCTTTCCCTGAAAAATGTGCTTGTTGGAATTATCACTGAAACTACTGACCCTTTATAATATATTGCTGAACTATTTTATAATAATTGGAAAGCTTTTCTTGTGGAATTGTAGAAATAACCAAATTCTTCCCAACATTCATGGATTTCGAGCAAAAATTGTTGCAAAATATGAAACTGAGAAAATAATCACTAGGAAAGACTTCTTTAGAAAAAAATGGATACTGTCTCCTTATCTATCTCAACTCACTTTTCCTGTCATTACGCCATATTTCTTTATTGTAGCTATACTGTATACTGCTATTATTCTTTTAACTCATTAGTTGCTGTTGTTTGTCCGTAAGCAATGTAAGTACCGTTTTGTAAGTAGTGTAAGTGTCGTATTGTAAGTAGTTTGTAAGTAGCCCGAGTTCCTTATTGCCATTAATGTAAGTAAATTCGTGTAAATGATGTAAGTAATTGTGTAAGTAATCCCCTTTTTGTTGAAATAAATATATTTGTTTAAAATAAAAACTTAGCGGGATAGGAAATTTACTTAAGTGATAATCATCGCGAGGCTCGACTGAAAGCAATGTTATGCAAATTTTGAGGTCGAAAGTCGCGAACCACTGAATTTGATGGTATAAATAACCACAAAATAGCTACTTCAAGTCTTGAACATAGTCAGGACTTCACATATTCACAAAAGTAAGTCTTGAAAGCTCACTTGAGCAAGATAAGGACCGTAATCTCGCTTCAGCGCCACGCCGTTTCCTTTCACCCATTTTAGCGTCCGATCCTGGAATCCTCCGCGACACCCATGATTCCCTGTGGGCCACGAGCAGTCAATCAACTGCTGGTTTGAGAGTTCGACAAGTTCCCCAGTCTGTTTAATAATTAAATAAAACGTGGGTGAAGAAAAGGGAGCTTGCTGTAAGTTGTTAACACTAAGAAGCTTAATAATATTAAGTGATTATTTAACTACTTATACCTGAACGTTTTCCATCTGAAAGTGAGGCTTAACTTAGCAGTGGCTCTATGAGACCAGCTGAATAATTTAAGTTGTAATATATCAATCAGCAGCACATGTAGATTGGTTTTACCTTCAGAAAATGAGCTCCTTCTATTGCTCCGAGGGCAGAAAATGTCCAGCATGATCCACACAACCCTTGACTGTGAACGCCCGTTACCGCACCTTGTATAAATATAAAAGACCCACAATCAGAATATCGTCTAAAGATTTGTTGCAAACAAACCTCGATTAATATAGTTGAGTTAATCGTTTGTCTCACGATTGGGTGACATAAATGTGGATCACGACGACGGCTATACCACTGGGATGGTCCCAGTCAGGTGTTGGCGGGCTAGTTGTGTATCAGTGTAAGTATTGAAAGTAGCATGGCACCATGTTTGGTGGTGATTGGTGCGTTTGGATCTTCGCTTACGCCATTGTTAATTGTTGACTGATAGAAAACCCAGCAACAATCAATCAAAGCCGAGAAAAGAATATGAAAAACAATTTGATCTTTAAGACAATGTCTTAAATGGCATTCAGGTGAGAAAAAAATCTCAAATTTAAATGTATTATGTTTCATGTTTTGTTGTTTTTAACCTTGAATTTCAGCTGTCCATGGCCCAAACGTTTACTAAGCGGAATTCAGTAATGCAAGAATGATTCGATCGATATTACAGCCTAGTCAGTCCTTAGAAACTTCCCAAGCTCTAAAAACAACGCCTTCATCGAGGTTTGAACATGTATACACTTGATTAAAGAATTCCCCATTATTACCGTAATCCCTCCAGTCTAGTTCATCAGGAACAAGGCCCAAAGAAATTGCTGATTGGTTGAATGTCAAAACTTCTGAAGGTTTGGGTTCCCGGTGTTTCTTCTTTTCGTAAAGAAGTCCGCGGTGTAAGCTCACTTCATCTTCAGTCATGTCGGCGAAGTTGTTTGGTGCCAATTTGTACTTCAAGTTTTGCCGGTTTTTTGAGCGAATGAATCTACAAGAAAACAAAAAAAGACTTGTATCTCCCACTTCTGACAAACCATCTGTATACCAGACCATCGTCATCAAGGACTCTTCAGACACAGCACAAAAACAAAGGGAGGTGATCATGAGACTTGAAACATCTACTTATTCAGTGAAAAGGAACCTACAACCTTCGTCAATTGAGTAGGAAAATTTCCCCCGCACCCCGATTCAATGTTGTTCTGGAAGGTTTCGTCGTCCCATGTTTTTCAATATTGAGCGAGGGAGGTGGGAGGTGGACTGAATGTTTCTATCAACGTCGTGCTAATGCCTTGCTGGACTAAAGCCCTTGCATTGGCATGTAGCAATACAACGTTTGAAACCAAGCTGTACCATTGCCATGTAACAGTGTATGCTCTGAAACGCGCTACACGGGAGTAGCGCGACTTGCTTTTGACTGAATTAGCCGGATTCGACGTCTGAAGCCAAGTTGCGCTACATTCGTGCTGGAGTTCAACCCAGCTTTGGCCGGACGCTAGCACGATGTTTGAAACAAGTATTACACTTCTGGAGTTTCCATTAAAATTAAAAGAAAGAGGGCACTGAAACAGCACGGAACTGAATTAATGTATACCAGAGTATATGTTATACCAACAAGAAAGAATAATCACCTAAGATTGTGTTTAAAGATATGTTTTCGCTGCTCGTGTTCCGCTGGTGAAGAGTAATTTCTCGCGTGTTTCGTTCTGTATTCTTTGTATGCCTTGTCGAGATCACGATCTTTATGGTGGGTGAAATGCATGTATTCCGCCATGGGATTCACCAGATAGTGAGACTGGAGTTTCTTTGCTTTTTCGTCGCATTTTGAGTCTGTTGAAGAAAAGTGCGTCAAAGGAAAGGTTCAGGTCAATATTAACCCAGAATGTTGTTCTGGGAAGTCCCTGGCTCATCTCCTCGGCCATCCTTATAAATAGCCAACTGGTTTGCCTCCGGCCAGTTGGGATTCTTATCATGTTATGTTTATTTGAATTATTTCTTTCTGATAACATACTTGTAAAGCGCATTTGATCATATCTACATGTTAATTTGCGCTATAGAAATATTAATTATTACTATTATTTTTATTATTGATTCATAACTCTCTAGAAAGTCAAAATTTTCTCAGGAAACCAAACGAAAGATATGTAGTTAACTACATTCTCACATAGACTAAGGCCACAAGGTAGCGGGCATTACCCCTTAAATCAACCAAAGCAAAGATTGAGCCCAAGCATTAGCAGTCATGGACAGCTGTTTCGGCCTTGTTAGGCCTCATCAGCATGGCATAGCTAATACTCAGGCTCAAGTACCCACATATCAATAAAAACAAGCAATGAGAACGTAAAGAGAGAGTGGAGAGAGAGAGAGAGAGAGAGAGAGAGAGAGAGAGAGAGAGAGAGAGAGAGAGAGAGAGAGAGAGAGAGAGAGAGAGAGAGAGAGAGAGAGAGAGAGTGGCTTCAGCTAACAAGGCCAAAACATCTGTCCATGGCTGCTAATGCTTGGGCTCAATCTTTGCTTTGGTAGATTTAAGGGGACAGAAAGTCAAAATTTTCTCAGGAAACCAAACGAAAGATATGTAGTTAACTAAATTCTCACATAGACTAAGGCCACAAGGTAGAGGGCATTACCCCTTAAATCAACCAAAGCAAAGATTGTGCCGAAGCATTAGCAGTCATGGACAGCTGTTTCGGCCTTGTTAGACCTCATCAGTATGGCATAGCTAATACTCAGGCTCAAGTACCCACATATCAATAAAAACAAGCAACGAGAACGTAAAGAGAGAGTGGAGAGAGAGAGAGTGGCTTCAGCTAACAAGGCCGAAACATCTGTCCATGGCTGCTAATGCTTGGGCTCAATCTTTGCTTTGGTAGATTTAAGGGGTAACGCCCGCTGCCTTGTGGCCTTAGTGCCCTTAGAGTGCCTTCAGCTTACTTGATCACATTAATTTGTGAAGTATCCTTGTCACTCCAGCCACATCCCACAAGCTTTACGTTCTCATTGCTTGTTTTATTGATATTTGGGTACTTGATCTAGGGTATTAGCTATTCCATGCTGATGAGGCCTAACAAGGCCGAAACAGTTGTCCATGGCTGCTAATGCTTGGGCTCAATCTTTGCTTTGGTAGATTTAAGAGGTAATGCCCGCTACCTTATGGCCTTAGTGCCCTTAGAGTGGCTTCAGCTTACTTGATCACATTAATTTGTAAAGTATCCTTGTCTGTCTGTCTGTCGGTCAGTCGGTCTGTTTATCTGATTGCCTGCATGATTAACTCATTGCTTACCGAGTCAGGGATGGATGACTAAAACGATTGGTAGCTGAACTTTTGGGTCATCTAAATGATGCAAGAGGTATGCAGTGGACTGACGTCTGGATTGACTGACGAGTGGTGGGTTAACTGCCTGACTATAGGCTGAATTAATTAGTTGATTGATTGATTGATTGATTGACTATCTCATTCATCCATCCGAAGATTTGTTAACCGATAAAGCGTTATGAGCATCACTTACTTTTAGGTAGGCGGAAGAGTGATCGGTTAAAACTCCAAGTTTCAAATGTCAGGTAGTCGAGCACATACCGATCGTAATGTGACGTCAGCATGTCGTCATAACCCACCATTTCGTATCGCAGAGGTTTGTGGGGTTTCCGTTTTGATATATACAAGCTGTATGTGTTGGTCTTGTTGTACTTTTTGTTTTTCCTCTCGTATTTGAGGCAAGGCATACCTCTATGTATTTCCTCTGAAACGAACTGAAAGGAGAGAGTATAAAAGTTAACACTTCTACGAATGGAGTTCTGACCTTTACAGTTGTTAACAGTTGCTAACATCCACTAAAGCATAGCAAACTGGCATCAAAACAAATTTTTTGAAATGAAGAGCCTTGTTTGTGTTGCACGTAAAAGAAACAAAATTTGGGCCGATCAAGATTTGCAGTAACTCGTGGACTTGCGACGATATATGTAACGGTGAAAAAGAAGCCCTATTGTATTAAAATTTGAAATTGGTCAAAAAGAACGGAAACTGATCCAGTGACACGCATTTCTTGAAAAATTACATCAAAACCTCGACGCAGGTTGGACTAGAAGATGGAGGCATTCAATATACGCCGCACTAACTTGCAGAAACTAGACCAGCACAACACCAAATTACTTGAAACTTCGGTTTGCTCGTTCCATGTATATATTACCTTGCCAATACTACTTGTATTCAAGGTACCTTAAATTCCGAGAGGTTTGTTGGTATGACACTCTGCCCTGCGCGAGGCAGCCACTTTGGAAGTGGCTTGTACCAGCAGCTCATGAAGTCGTTATCCGATGGCTTCATCTCCGAGTGCATGGGCACGATCTTAAACAGTATGCCATGTTTACCAAGGTCTCCACGCTGAATTGTCTTGTCCATACCTGTAATATGCAAAGAAGTAACTCCAGACACTGCTACAAAATGTCGATTAATATACAATTGGCGCGGAAACGAAAACTTGGGGTAAAAAGACTTCAGAGAAGATTCTTTGTGGTGGCAAAAAGTTTTGTTTACAGTAACTATTGTAAGACCTGCCTAGATTGTGTTCTCTAGGTGAAATACTTTTTATTTGTTGTGCACCCACAACTAATCTGGCAATGGGCCTTGGCTTTAGTGTGAAGCTTTTAAAACTGATCTGTCTGTTATTATGCTTTGCAAACGAAGAGATAAATGACGAGTCATTTTTTTTTTTATCTTGTAAGACTGAAGCAAATCTAGAGCAAGGGACGTTAAATACCAGAGAAGTTTGCGGGTATTTATAGCAGCACTGCCTTTTTAATAGGATTTTGATACATTTGAGACTTAAATAAAGTGATTATTATTATTATTATTATTATTATTATTATTATTATTATTATTATTATTACTCTTTTCACGGAAAACTTTGCCAAATCATTAACTTTGTGCAAACACTGTTGGTGCTTACCGGTCAAAACATTGACAGGACTATGTCTTATGGTAGGAAACGCATTAAACGGTCTCCAAGGCCTAAAAATAAATTAAAACGATTGAAATTTCCTTTATAACACCAAAAGGATTTAAAAACACACTAAGGAATGCAAGCAATCAAACGCGAATGTTATACGAGTCCCCGGCCCTCACAAACACAAACGCCTGCGCGCCGGTTGAATAGTAAACAAAATAAGAGGCTACAATTAGCCTAAACCCGGGCTTGCAAAAAACAGTATTGTATCCCTAACTTAGCGCTAAACAAAAGAATAGAGGGAAGTCTGTCTTTCTTACATCGGACGCATTGTGTTTAGCTTGTGTTGGAGTCTATTTCTTTAGACCTCTATCAACATATATTCCTCTAAAATACAGCTCAACCATTGAGCACAATAATTATAACACTTGTAAAAAATATTTCTAAAAGAACAAGAAAAAGAGAAACAGAAAAAATAAAGCCCGTGATATATACCACTAAAAGACATCGAACCCGGGTTAGCTGCGTCACAGGCCGGAACAATGACCTTTAGGCCACAGAGGTTTATCGTTATGCAAGATGATATAAATAGTGTATTGATTCCAAAAAAAAAAAAAAACTAAGCACACTTGTTTTCGCTTCGATGGATAATTGTTTGAGAAAGGAAACGCTTATCGAACGATGTTGGATTTTTTCGCATAAATGTGAATGGAGTCTCGGTGAAATGTGAGTAGAAAATTAATTAGCAGAGTGAAACTGTTTACAAATACGTCAATCCAGGGTCATTTGAAACACAAGAAAGGAACGTTTCTGGACAGTTTCAAGGGACGCTAGTACATTTGTAAAATATAATCGCTTATCATTCAAAAATTAAAGTCCAGAAATTGAGATATTGTGGCAAAATAGTAAATAAACTACCTGTTAAAGTCTCAGGGGCGTGTGATATCCCGTACTTGAGTTATTCAACAAAATGTACATCTCAATGGAGCGGATACGGGAACACGGCAGTCCATCTGGAGTTAAATTTTGGCCAGGTTAAAAGCTTTCTTCTCGCTGTTGAACTTGCAAACATTCGTACAGACACTTGTCTTAACATATTAGTTGTTCAGACTTCAAAGACACAAGGTGAATCGACGTTTTCCGATACGTGACAACAGGCATCATTCTTGCTGTTGATATGAGATTTACACTCGAATCACTCGGCCGTGAAAGGTCAAACTCCCTTTGTCTGTAGTCTCTAATTTTTGGCGCTCCCCTCGCGTCGCGTCTCCTCGCAACTTCGCGCGCGCACGTGCCCCCACAATCCGTCGCCAAAATTAGAGACTACTCGCTGTCTACTGAAGCAGACACGGGGAAACACGGCAGTCCATCTGCCGTTAAGTTTACTCATGTTAAAAACTTTCTTCTCGCCGGTGAACTTCCAAACATTCGCATAGACACTTCTCTTAACATATTGTTTGTTCAGACTTCAAAGCCACAAGATGAATCGACATTTTCCCATACGTGACAACACGCATCACAGTAGTTAAAAATAGTTAGCGCTTGCGCAGAAACGCCGGAAGTGCCATTTGTGGATGATACTCGACGACGAAAAAGAAGAACCGTCGGTAGTTTAAGACCCGGGCGCCGCGCGAGAAGCGCGCAGCCCGGGTAACAAAGTGAAGTTAAATGATGCATTAAATTAATCTCTTCAAGTGTCAGGAGCCCATGCAAGTGTATATACATACCGTAATAATAGTCGATTCTGCTCATGTTTCGCTCTCCAGCAAACCACGCCTCAAACGGCTCCACAATATTATCAAACGGTAGGGAAAGAAGTCCAGCGGCGTGGTAGAACCGCGGGAAATATTCGTCATACAGCTCGTCATAGTCTCCAACAATATCGTGTTTTGCCAGACGGAGTGTAGAGTCTTGAGCAAACTTTCGCCATTCGAAACCAATTCCTATAAGCGCTGCTACGGTAAACATCACTGATACAACAATCAAAGTGTTTTTCCCCATCTCTAAATAGCTTTCTGAAAACTTGACGAACGCCAATATATAGCAAATCAAACTAAAAGTAAAAACGATTTTGCTGTTTGCTATTTCCGTTAATCGTGCACCTGTACACAATTTGTTTGGGTAATTATTTTTCAACTACGCGTCCCATTCCACACTCTTTGCTCAATAATCCACGTTTATCGAATCCCTAGTAAAAACTATACACTGGTCAATCGGGTAGTCTCCTGTGAGTTTACAGACTCCCTCCTGGTTGAATTGGCTTTCGTTCCTGCACCGATTCGCTCTTTTTACGCCACTGAGAAATCCACCTCCATCTTCAATCAAAACAGTCATTCTTCTAGGCGAACTCACATCGGATCGAATTAACTGGGCAAATATTTCAGTTGTTAGTTTTTCCCCAAGAGAAAATCTAGTCAGAAGCTGGTTGTTGAAGTGAAACAAGTGGCAAGCTACACAAATAAAATATTCATAACTGTGGAAAAGAAGAGAGCTTATATTTGACAGGAACAAGTGTACCGTTTCTTGTACCTGCTTGAAAAGTTGTTCGTCATAGTTGGAGCTGTAACAATCTCACTCAAAGCGCACCATGTGTCCCGGGTACCTGCATCCGTACGAGATATAGGGGATCAATCCAGAACCGCCGGGAATAACAAGACATACGGAGGAATTTAACCGCGTTCGAACGTTAAAAACGAGCTAGAGGCGTCCGTTTAAAATATGGTTTCTACTTTGAGCGTAAAAATCTGGTCATCTTATTGCGAGTCTATAAGTTTAATAAATCATATACTAAACAAGTGATTTTTGGTGAATCGGTTTTCGGGAAGTCATGCATTCAAGTGGAAAATAACCTGCGTAGCTGGCGGTTTTGTTCGGGAGGGCGCGAGTGAGCGGCGAAGCGCTATTCTCCTCGCGGCCAAGCCGAGCTCTCTCTCGCGCGCTCCTCTCTCCTCCACAGAGCTCCCGCTGGGTATCCCAATAAAAATGGCAATAATCGAAAATAGCAAAACGCGTGGTGAAAGATGGGAAGAGGGAAAAACGATGGCGCCGAATTTCCGAGTAATACTGGAACTAGGAGGCGTTCTTCATGAATATTTACAAGATGGCGGAACATACAGTGGCGGAAGAGAAGCAATTTTTCTCTTTTTCCGTGCGACCGTTTTAACAGGCGAAACAAAGCGGTAAAACGATTTGTTTTAAATGCTTTGAAGATGACGGCCTTGTAAAGTTTGTGGAGGAGAGAGCGCGCGCTCCCCTACAAAAACAACCAGCTACGAAGGCTAAATAGAAAACAAAAAAAACAGCGCCGATAAGTCTTCACACAGGTACTTCACTTTAAAACATGCTTGAAGCTTAAAATGATTTAGAGCTTTCAAACACCTTAGAAGGACCTTTCTTGTTCGGCTTTAAGGTTAAACTCAGCTTACATGGGAACGGGATTTTAAGCGGCTTTTCGAAGGATTGGGAAGAACAATGAACTGAGGTGGTTTTATTCCTTGGCTTGTTTATTTGTTTGTTCGTTTGTTTTTTCTTGGGACAACAACAACAACTTTATTGACCCTTATACTTGAATAAAGTTAAGTTTGCATGAAATAAATATTAAAACTAAAAGGGTGTTGGCTTCCTAAAATAAGTAGAAAGTTAACAAGGCTAGGAAGCCAAATTACATAGACGTTCTCTTAGTTGGGAGTCAGTTAAAAGAATTAAATGCTTACAGCGTCTACACTAGCTTCCTAAGCCGTCGTTTTTAGAGGACTGGTATTTCACCTCCTCTCCCCAAACGCCTGCTTAACTGGCCGCCACATTCCTTTCCCATTGTTTGGCTCGCAGGCAACCTAGCCAATCACGATCGAGCAACTGTCTCGCATGTATCGAATAGCTGCAGCCAATTTGCGTTTGAGTAATACGATGTGTTACTAGAAACTTTTAAAATTTGAAAAAGCGAAGAAGAATTTAGACGCAACCAAGTTAGAAATCTGAAGCATTTATCAGTCGATCAAAACGTAGACGGTAAACCGACGTGAAATTTGGCCACAACAACAAAGTTCGATCTTTCGTGGTCCTGTATTAAATCAAATGAAATTCGCCCACACAACGACACCAAAACGTCCTGAAGAAGCGGTCTAAGGTTATCAAACACCGATGGCATTGACTGCGACATTTCGTTCTTTTTTCTTCAGTTCATGCGAAGCGGACGGTAAGATTATAAACTTCTTGCCTCGCCGCTCGCTCGATTCAATGCGAGCTACGGTCTACCGATGGCAAAGTCTCCTTCCTCCAAATCAGTCAGACTAACCGAAGATATGCCAATACTTCTTTTATAACTGACTTGGTCCTTCATCAGATTCACAAGAGGTTACTCAACGGCTACAATGTCACCAGGAGTAGCGGCGAGGATATCGAAGTCGGATTGAAAGTGAAGCTTGATAAATAAGCGACTTTCCGTGACCAGTCGGTGAATTGACGAACAAAATATCGGTATTTCCTCTCACAAATTCTTTAATTGCAGTCAGTTGATAGGCACTTAAACAAGAGATTTTGAACGTAGAGCAGGTTCTATTTCCGTGAAAAGCGTCCTTAGGCCAAGGCCATCCTAGCCTGGGAAAGGAATGTGGCGCTTAGTTAACTAGTCCCCTAAAAACGACTGCGTGGGAGGCTAAGTCTGCACGCGCTCATCCAATTTGTCCAATTTGATGTCAGAACTAAAGACGCACAAATGGCAAAAGGGGGCGAAAAGTCCTACTTCTTGGCGAAACTGACCACGACTGACCATCTCAGTCATAAGAGAATGTCAGATACCTTTTCAATCTTTGAGAATAAAATCCACTCAACCAGAACGATGGAAAACTCAATTTTTTTGAAGTTGTTGTTTTCTTTATATAAGGGGTTAGTTTCTAAAGAAACTGTGGTGCTGCGTTGGTAGGGGAGTGCAACACGAAAATTTGGTTTATCAACGGAGTTGATAATGTAAATTGATAATAAGCAATTATTGGATGAGGTTGAGCATGATAGCGAGAATTATCAAGGCCGAGGTTTGTGTTATCTGCCGAAGCCGAAGGCTGAGGCGGATAACACAAACCGAGGCCTTGATAATTTTGCTATCATGCGAAAACCGAATCCAATAATTGTTTTATTATACAATTATAAATGTACAAGCGTTGAGACATTTCACAGAACAACAACAAAGTAAGCCACGCAATGACACGTTTCAGTGTAAACATCTTTATTAATGACAGCCGTGAATAACGTGTAAAGCGGAATTCAAAAGGTTTACAGAAAGGATTTAAGCTTAAAACATCTGAAAACGTTTCAGGAAAAACTGAATCGAACTGAAACTTTTGAACAAAATTCTAAAGTTAAGTTGTACGGTCTTATGAAAAATGTTCCCGATTTGCGTTTAATGAATGTTGACATTACAGTTAAAGAAATTAAAATTTTTCGTTATCTCTGAATGAGAGTTCTGTACAATAAATTCCTCTTGAGAAAGGCTAATAACAGGAGATAACTGGTGCGGATTAATAGCCACTTCCTCACCTCTCACCTCGCACTCTGTCGTCAGGGTTTCCGACATTTTTCTCTTGGTTGAAATGTCAGTCCTGCTATAGCTCCGAATGCTGGATTCATTTCTGTGCCCGCTCACCGCCATTATATGCCTTGCTTCGAACCCTGACTTGTCCAGGATTGTAACCGCCGTTGCCCTGATCGAGTGATTGGTGTAACACTTTGAAAGTTTGGCTTCTCGAGAGATCCTTTTCATTTTTTCACCGAGCAAACGCTCTCCGACAACCATGTTATCGTACCACACTTGATCAGATATGCCGGCGTTTTTCTTCGGCCGCTGAAACAAAAATTCGTTTGAGGGATTCAGGTGCTGTATGTACCGTTCAAATGAAGCCACAGGACAGTGTGGTCCTGGTTTCTCGAACATCACGCCTCCTTCAAATCCTTCATCATTTTCTCGTCGGTTCTTTGTGAGTTCATCTGTTGTTTTGCACACATATTTTGCACCTTTGCCATCCGTGCTGAATGAAAAATCAGTTTTTTTGAGTTCACGAAGATTTTGCCTTCCTCGGCGACAAAAGTACAACATAACCTCGAAAAAAAACTTTGTTTTGAAGCGTTTCCGGGCTGTTTTGGTTAAAAACATCGCTTTCGTACAGCTTTTTAAGATCTTCTTCGCAGATCGGTGGCGTGTGTTCGACTTTGGCGAGCCCTTGTCGTTTTAGTTCAACGCACTTGGCGCCAAAAACTTTGTTTGCCTCGGCAAATGCTGGATCGTTTATTATATCGAAGCCAAGAGTCGCCTTGAAGTGTCTGCCCAGTCCAAATCTCAGGCTGTTGAGAGTGCTTTTGGAATAAGAAGTTCCATCGACTTTTCTAGCTTCGGCATAAAATAGTTTGAGAACGTTACTGATGCCATCTTTGGTTTGCGGTTCGGGAACTTTCTTCTCCTTCAAATACTGCTGTAAAACTCTAAGAGCTGTCTTGGTAGCTCGTTTGGTGTTCTTTGCGTCCTTGTCGTCAACAAGGCGTCCTAAATCCGCTTCTGAGACTGACGCGAATCTTGGAGCGGACTCCGCCATGACAATCTTGCTCAAACCGCCGGCTAGCTTGTCAGGTGACGAAAACCATTGTCTGCAAAAAACGCGTCATACCTACATGCATAAACGCCAGTGTCTGTAGATGTGACGCGATGACACAGCGCCATCTAGAATTAGCGGGGTGCTTTTAGCCAATCAAAATTGAGATAGCATCAGCATTGTATAATATAAATTAATCACCCTTCATCACAGCGAATCCGATTCGCTCTGACGAAGGGCTGATGCTCGAGACGTCAGCTTTTTGAATCTTTTTACGGTGGTCAATTTACATTATCAACTCCGTTAATAAGCCCAATTTTCGCCGATTTCGTGATATAACCGACCTCTTTCCAAATTCCCCGTCATATCTCTCTTTAGAAAGAATCTTACAGTTATACCCGAAACGTTAGATTTTGAAGCACATACCTTTATACGAAATAAAATGCTTACACAGAGAACAACCTTTTATATATTTTTATTAATACTTATTGTTTCAAACAAAAGAAAAGAAATGGTATGTCCATATCACTGCTTTGTTTCACCTGAAGTCTAGCATTAAAATTCACACGTCTAACTAGTTTCACTGAAAACAATTACATTGACTTATTTATTCCTTTTGGAAGTGTCCACTGCTGATTGAGCAAGTCTTTCAACTTCCCATCGTCGGCAATTTCCAATTTCCGTCTTTACAGTAGTCTATAATGGATACGTAACTATCGTACAGTTTGAAATTCACACCATCACACTAGCAAGTTTTACTGAATCCTGGAACAAGGTTGAATGATCATCAAAGGGAGAGAGCATTCGAGTTTAGCTTGAGCTACAATGGCACTCAAGAGCGGACTGCAGAGGCTTTCATTCGTCGCATTTGTACTTATTGATCATGGCCAGGCTGGAGAAAGAACTGCTCTTGCTTCCTGACATTGAATTCGAACTTGAACCACACGTAAAACCCGACACTGAAATTGCCATTGAGCCCGCCACGGGCCCCGCCATGGATTTCGAAAATGATCTCGAACAAATGCTGGATCGGATGTCTCTTCTTCTTCGTCTTCTCGTGAGTGAGCCATCAGAGACATCCAGCAAAACAAACACTGTGAGCGCAGCAAGTAAAACCAGTCCACACAGCCTCATTACTCTTCCTCAGTGTTTACTTCAACAGTGACAATTTTTAATCGCCTTCCTGTGCAGGGATGATACGGAAAGTTGATGCACAACATCTGGTTGCCAGGGAGATCGTTTTGTGGAAAACGACAAATAGATGCATGGTCAATACAATAGAAGGCTTTGTCGTGACTGGAACCAGAAAGAAACAAAAACAGAAACAAAAGACCAAAGTACCGAATGCAATTAGTCTAGTTCAGTCTATTGTTTGTCCGGTACACAGCAATACATAAATTATATTGAGGTATACAATATAGGCTAAAACGCTATTGATTATAATAAAGGTTCCGAGGTTTACAAAAGGGTAATCAACTTTTCTGCAGCGAACTCGAGGTTGCAAGTTTAACATTTAAGAAAAATATTTGAAGTTTCGACTTTTTAAATTGAGTGACTTTCATGATATGGTAAAACTATCACAAACCGTTTTCAATGTTCCTCCTTCTGCAATTTCATCATGGTATCAAAAAGGTCGGATACTTTGTGCATTCTTTGCCAGGTAACATTGACAGAAGTTTCTGCTCGGGTGCATTTATTTTGTCATCATTGCAGATTATAGAAAGGCGTCCATTCAGCTTAGTAGCGTTAAGATGACTTCTGCTTGATCTTGGAGCAGTTACAGTATGCATCACGTTTGGAGGGTTATGGATACCCAAATGTGTGAAGCGTTTGCCGGGAACGCTAAATCTCCATGTTTGGCTTAAAAGACATAAATCAACGCCATTTCAGTATTTTTTGTCCCGAAAAAAAATCTTCTGTATCCCAGCAAATGATTTGGAAATCGAGAGCTCAGCGGCAGTTCTACTCTTGTCCAGTGATGTCCGTGATCAATAATTTATTTCCATACAAATTGTTCGTTTTATATCATTACCCGACAAAATATCGCTTATATTTTAAGAGAGTGTATATGATCTTCACAGCCTCGAAGAGGCGCTTGCTGAGCAGTCAGTAGCGAAGAGACAGACGAGGAAAGCCAGGCGGACAGACCAGCAACAGACTTCACCTGTGCACCGTATGGAAGAGACTGCTACTCCCGCATCGGCCCGTCCAGTCACACCAGATGCTGTGCCAGACTTGCCACCCAACGCGCAATACCATAGTCTCGGCGAGACTGATGGATGCCTACTAGTGTATATGATGTAAAGTGTACTTTTCGTGAAGAACCGTCTCGTTGAGTTCTTGATAAACCCTTTCAGTATGGCCGTGAAAGACGTTGATGTCTATTAAGACTTCTCTTGTCTTACAAAGTATACCCATATTCACGCAAGGAAATAAATCCAGAGATGATGGAAACGTTTTCAGGTTGTTTATTCTTTGAATTCAGGGGCCCATCCTAATACCCGTTTACATGTTATGCACTGTACACGGAGAGCTGATCTCACTACTGTAAGCTTGCCCCGAAGATTCCTTCTTCAAAGCTGAAAGCAGGGTACATTTTTCCGGTTAAGGGAAGTATATACAGGGCCCAGTTGCTCGAAGCAAGGTTAGCGCTAAACAGGGTTAAATACCATGACAACACATAGGGTTTAATACATCTTAAGTAATGGTTAGTGCTAACCATGCTTCGAGCAACTCAGCCGAGAACAAGAGGCAAAACTTGTGGCTTTACCTCAGAGGTACCCTAGGTAGATTCTTTGAAAATTCCCACGGAACGTCTCCAAATATCATTTACCCATATCTTTTGTAAACACACTGAAACAAATATTTGGAGTCACAGCTTGGAACTCTTTGGCCTTGTCTTAGGCCTCATAGACAGCGACAGGCAGTTGCCTCTACACTCATAAACGTCTTAAATGTTCATTAAAAACCCGAGAGAAAAACCTTTGGATTGCTCCTGTCTTTTGAGGGCTTCCAAGGGGCAGAAGTGACAAGCTACATGGCTCAGAAAAAAGGCGGCAGTCTTCTCCCAAAGCATCGACAGCCGACATTTCTCGAAACAAGCGAGCGACAGGTCGTAAACGAGCGACAAAGCGATCGTCGCCCGCCCCTTGGAAGGCCTCTCTTTTAGTATTTTTCTTTTACCTTAACAAATTAACACTTTGTATAGTTACACTTTATTCTTTGAGTGGTGGTCTTAAACTACGTTTTCTACATATACCCATCTGCGTAGTCCCTAACTATCTATCTATATAAAGGGGATTAGTTTCTAAAGAAACTGTACATGTGGTGCTGAGTCGGTGGGGGAGTGAAACACGAAAATGTGGTTTATCAACGGAGTTGATAATGTAAATTGACCACCGTACAGGGATTCGATTAGCTGACGTTTCGAGCGTTAGCCCTTCGCCATTCGCTCCGACGAAGGGCTAACGCTCGAAACGTCAGCTAATCGAATCCCTGTACGGTGGTCAATTTACATTATCAACTCCGTTGATAAACCAAATTTTCGTATCTATCTATTTGTTCGTTTTTGCTTCATTTTACTGTATTTTTTTGCATTTGTTTGTTTGTTTGTTCACATAATAGAGCAATAATTCATCACATGCTCAAAGAAAGTAGTCTCGTTAATGATTCTTACAAATACAACTCCACTGCTATTCGTAACAAGCTCGAACCGAGCGGTGGGCACTGATCGCCATTGCTGATACGACGTTGTGGTGCAGATTTCGGAAGGCCGCCACTTTCCTCCGTCTCTCCAAATTTTTACATCCTCTTTCTTATAAGAGATGGTTCCATGACGCATGACAGTCGAGAACAGAATAGTACCACTTCGATATGAAGTTTTTGATCCCTCTGTGAAAGCTGCGGAAATTGAAACCAGTACACAAAAAAGGAAGTCAAACAAGAATGGCGAAAACGATGACTTAAATTAAAGAATGCATTCAAATAAAAAAAAAATTAAAAGTTATTAATTTGAATGCATTTTTTAATTTAATCCACCGCAAACTGACTTTTTTCAAAAATACCGTGGCACTTGAAAGCTGGAACCTTAGTGTATATTATACGCCCATGGGTTACTTACTAACTTGTTTTGAAATGGACCAAATTTGATTTCAAACCCGAAACAGCTCTTATTCCATTTAACTGGTTTTACAGCTTGGTAACTAACATGTTCCGAAGGTAGTGAGTGAAGCTTCATAAGGTACTGTAGAGCTCATATTGTGGAGTGAAATATAGGAAACCTTAAGTAAAAAAATATCTGTAACTCAAGGATATAAAATATTCTATTGCATTTCATAGTAAAACTCGCGTTTTGATTGATCGACAGTCAATGCCACAACAAACAATCCTTCTTGAATGCAGGAGTACCCTGCCCCGGACGATCATGCTCACCAATTAGTTATAAGCATGGTAATAGATACGCCGTCTCAAAGAACTGCACTTCACTCCACTCAATCTACAATCTTGGACAACACTGTTGAGAAAATCGAACTTCAAAGACTGTCTCGAGGCAAATAATAAACAACTGAGTTTAAAAGCCACTCTTCTTAACCAATGTTGCTTGAGCCTCCTTAACATTGCCCTTGCAATGGCGGCTTCTCAAATTAAACATTGAATATGAAGTGGGAGAAGAGAAGTTACTTTAGTAATGTTGTTGAGTGACACATACTGGAGAAGGATTCTTGGACTTCAAGTGGTCTGTTTTCTCAAGTAGTTTTGTCCAAGTTTGTGGTTACCATGCATCATTCGACAATTTCCTTCCCCCCATCACCAACACTGTCAGTCACCCATTGAAGTGTTATCGGAGTTACGATAATCAGAATATAACTTTAAGACGAAGGCAGTGTAAAGTATATAGTTCACTTTTTTGTGCATCATCGCCAGAATTCGGGACATTTTAGCCTGTACAGTACAGCGGATATCTTTCGAAAACAAGATGGCGCCAATGGCTAGTAGGAGAGCGAATTCCTCGGTGGAATATAGGAATTTACACATCAACATGTTATCCTCTGTGCAAAATTGTCGGACATTGTAGAACAAAAATATATGTTTCACCCACAAGAGATTAAAAAACGTGCGGTTTTCTGTAGAATACTGGTATTAACCGCTGTCCGCTGTGCTTTCCTTCAGGCTCATACAGAGAAATAATGTTCATTTGTTTACTACAAGAATGAGTAGCCTGTGGCGCTTTCGATAAGATGGACCGTGACTGAAAAAGTGGGCCGCGTTTTTCTGCTTGGTCATCTTGCAGTTGTCTTGAGCGTTTCACTTGTGGCAAAATAGAAGTGGAAACGGCAACCTGAGATAGACACCGCTCGGCAACGGATTTCTTCGTCTCCAAATTTTCAGCCACAGCATCCTTTTCTGTGCAACTAGCTTTACAGATCATGTTAGAAAACGTTTCTATTTTTTCCTTGATACTCGTCACCAGCGAATAATTTGCTCGACATATTATAGTAGAAACCACACCAATGTTCTCTTCAACTACATTTATACTTCCATACTTGGCAACAGCTTCAGCAGTACCTTCTTCCCGGCTTTCTCTCCAAAAAGGCTAATACCATGTTTTCCTAAAATAAATTGTTTGCAACAGCGACCGTACTCAGTGTTCGCTGCTTGCCTTTTGTCGTGTTCTGCTGACGTATGACAACCGTGGCAAACGTCCCGCTCTAAAACGACTGTTTAGTCAATTAGAAACTGTTACACAAAACTCAAATTCCTTTCTTTTATTTTTTGACGTGCTTTGGTCAAGGAAAATCAGGGGCAATAGAAAAATGACAGTCACCCAAATAAAATAAATCCGAGTTTTATATTTCAAATCGCCCTCCAAACCGAGGAAGGTCGGTTCTTCGGTTTCCGGTTTGGTAACTGACTTTCTTAGACTGCTATTGTTATACAGGTGACCAATCAAAAAATTCTTTAATTCCATTATCCCAGCAATCTCGTACCCAGAGTCCTCAGGCTCAGCGGTAAGTCACCAGGAGAGACTCTGGGATAATGGAAAAATTCAAATTTTTTGATTGTCTGGTCCGTAATGGCCACCATTGTTTTACCCCAGATTTTCTGGGAAAAATGGCCGGTCCATTATCCCAGAGTCTCTCCGGGCGTCCACCCGCTGACCAAACAGCCCGAGGACTCTGGGTACGAGATTGTTATCCCAGCAAAGTCTCGCCGCGCGTCCACCCGCTGACCAAAGAGCCCGAGGACTCTTGGTGCGAGATTAGTCGGGCGCATATTCGGCTGCTGAAACAGTCCGAAAGAGCAGTAAATCAACTTGGCTTATGCCCATAAAAAAACACTGACCACTGAATCACTGAAATGATTTCTACACAGAATTAAAGGCGAGCAAAGAAGCTTTTTAAAGATATTTTGTGAATGTTTCGCCCAGATATGGCATTTTGAATTCGACAAATTTTAAGGAATAGAAGATGAAATAGTATTAATTCTCACCTTCGGGGCAGGATGACTTTTCTTTGCTAGAAAACGATGCCGCCTTCTTACGTTGGGTTCCTCCTCCGACACGGGGTGTCTTCACGGTAAACTGGCTGCTCGACGTTGAGGAAATAAAAGCAAATAAAACCGGTAAAAACTGTCTACTTAATTTCCATTTAGTACGTGATGAGCCGCAAATGAACACAATTGCAAATAAAAACGAACTGATACCACAACGGACGCCCCAACCGCGTCACTCCGTAACTATGCTGACTGGTCTAACGCGCAAAGGCTAAGTAAACCGTCATGCTATAGCTGTACAGATTATAAACGGGTCTCTTCATAAAGGGTCAAAAACTTTTGTCCGGATTTCCAGGTTATTGTATATGACAGCAAAAAAGTTAAAAGTTAGCACTTGCCGTGCGCCTTTAAGAAGTTACGAACAACTTTCTAACACTAATATTTGCAGGAAAAATCTGATCCAACGCAAAGGACACAGTTGGTGCTGTTCCACAGCGATTCTTGGTCAATCTCCTCAATTTAACTTTGGATTTCTGCCATACACAACCTTTTACTAGCTGGCTTGAATTCTCTTCAGCGGTGGCCAGACTTTTCATAGCATTAATTTTAGTTTGGTAATTTGCCTCCCATACCGGCATTTTATTTAGCCAAATCAAGCACTGAAAAATCAGCATTTGGACACTGAACATTGTTCACATACCAGACTCAAACCACTCCCATCTATGACTCTGTTCTTTGAAACACGAAACTGTTTCTGTCAAGCGGAAATTATCGGCTGATAGTCGCCCCTGGGAATTCTTAATTTTCGATAGGGTAAGCTTCGTCAGCATACTGATACGTTATGCTGGTTTTAAGAACTTCAAATTTCCAAGGGTTAACTTTCAAACTGTTAGGCCACTGACAGAAACACTCTTTTGCTTTTATTGCTCCCTAATAAATTTTCTTCCCAACAAAAGTCACTCAAAATGACCTTTACTAATTAATACAGTTGCAAATAAAAACGAACTGATTGGAGATTAAACATTGTTTGTAAGTGCTATATTTTATGTTGTCAATTTTCTTACCAGTTTTAGTCTGTATTGTAAGTATCCTTGTCACTCCAGCCACATCCCACAAGCTTTACGTTTTCACTGCTTGTTTTATTGATATGTGGGTACTTGAGCCTGAGCATTAGCTATGCCATGCTGATGAGGCCTAACGAGGACGAAACAGCTGTCCATGGCTGCTAATGCTTGGGCTTAATCTTTACTTTCGTATATTTAAGGGGTAATGCCCGCTACCATGTGGCCTTAGTGCCCTTATAGTGGCTTCAGCTTACCAGATCACATTAATTTGTGAGGTATCCTTGTTAAGGCGACTAGACTACTAATAGACGTACAATACAAAAATGTAATATTAACCTGTTGGACAATGAATTAGGAACATAACGGGAGGTATTTTCGGGGATATTAAGTAAGATCCCGACACCCTGCTAGCAGAGCCTTTCTTAAACTCCGACAGAAAGACTGCAGCGCATGCGCTTGCCGTTGCTTGCATACAATTTCGAGCCCAGGATGAATCGCGTGGGCTTCAGTTTTGTGGGCTCAGTTTTGACCTTCGATTTATCAACAGAATTAATGCGTGCGGTGATCACAACTTTGGGCTGCGGCGACTTGAAAAACTTGATTTCTGCAGAGTCTTTCATTCGGAGTTTAAGAAAGGCTCTACTAGCAGGGTGGATTCCGACGGAGACGGCAACCAAAACGTCATTTCAAAATATAACTTCTCGTTATTGTAACGCTTTAATTTGCGATTTTTTCAACTTGACTGGCGTTGAAGTAAAGAAAAGTAAGGAAAAATTACTGTTATCAGCTCACGTTCTCTACATAACCTAAAATTTGGTCATTTCACGTTCTGGACGGCAAAGAAATGTACCAAAATCGCACGTGCAGATTGTTCTTGCTTATTAAGCCTATTGTTTTGTGGCGTTCTCGTTGCCGTTGCCGTCCTTGTTCCTTAAGCTTCCTAATGTCTCGCCGCGGAAGAACACTATCACGTTACTTGATTAATTTATACTTATCAGAGTAGGCAGTATTTAGTGGTGGCCCAACATCATAGGCAAGGCCCACTGGAAACGCGCGCAGAATCGTCCTCGTTCCGTAAAAGCTAATGCAGCGAAATGGTGGCGAACTATAGACGTTGTGCCCATGAACTAAACTGTTAGTATGTAATTACCTTGATATCATTTCCCATTTGTCGTATGCTTCTTCAATGTTTGTGATAGTCACTTCTAATTCCTTCTTGAATCCAACTTTTCCAAACTCGAATTCCAACCCTTGCTTTACCTTTCCGATTTTAAAGTCACTCAGGAATGACAGAAAACTCTTTTCCTCATCGCAGCGCAATTTAACAAGAATCGATCCGGGTGCTATGTACACTACTTGACGCCCTGGCCCCTCCAAAACCGTTCTTATTGCTCCCGTAACTAACTCTGGGTATCTGTAAAGTAGTGCTGCCAGTGCCACGCCACAGCCAATCCCAACCAAAGCTTGTCCAGCTAACTGCCTATCAGCAATTCTGATGGAGAACGTAAATGAAAACATTGGAGAAGTGGCTGAAGCCGTAAAGTCAAGGGCGGGCCTGGAACCTTCCTCTCCTCTTTCTCTTGGAGGCGGTGCCTCTGCCATGGTAGAATTCTCTCTTTACACCACTTTAATTTTAATGCTCAGACAAATGACTCCTTTTATATATACTGAGTGATTACGGTCCCTACGATATAATTCAGTGGTTTAATAGACAGACCACAGGAACGTAAAGGGAAATAATATAAAGGCTTGTTTCCTATTAAAGGCTCGATCCATTTCATTCATGTAATAGCGAGAGGTGAAGGCTTCACCTCAATCATCGGCCGAGCTATTGCCCTGTTTATAAAATATAGCACATAAAATATTTTGACACAGATTACACCACTCACTGTCTGGACCATGATATATTTGAAATATTGTGCTGATTGTATCTCTTCAGTATGTCTTCGATTTTGAGGGATCGCCATCGGTTTTCAGCGGTCCATTTCAATACGGCAAATTTATAAATAAACTAATGGTCACTGAATAAAGTGTTCACTAAAAGAAAAACAACTCTGATTTGTTTCTGCAGAAGCCTTTATTAAAGTTTTCTTTCACTTTATAGGACTTCACGAATTTCCTGGATTATTTCAATTGAAACAAGAGTATGAGAGGTTGTGAATCGTTAGAATTTGATTTAAAAACTTGGTTACTGGTGAACGACAGTAAATTATGTTTATTATGAATAATAATAATAATAATAATAATAATAATAATAATAATAAATAATAATAATAATATATCACATTTATATTGCACATTTTCTATGCAATATTCAAATGCGCATTACAACACTGGCCGGGGGACTTTGCCAGACTGCTTATAACGCAGTTTACAATTAATGAAGATGAGTTATGAATGCCCCCGTAATGTAAATATCAAATTAAGACAGACACTAGGGGTGGTCACTGCCAGAGTTTTGTTGCGTCCCTAGTGGTTCTTTTACGTCCCACAGAATCAGAGAATTATGAAGAGTTGTGAGACGGGGCCTACGGTTTATCGTCCTTATCCGAGAAGACTAGAAAGTCTAACCGTTTGTAGATGTCATTACAAAGGCAGCACTTTCTCCTCAATTATTTAAAGACCCTGAGTGTTGGTCCGGCCGGGGTTCGAACCCACGACCTCCCGCACGGTAGTCCGGTGCTCTACCACTGAGCTAACCGGTCGGCGGTTGAACAAGAAATATATTATTTTAACCACAGGCAGAGCAAGCTAGAAGAGTGTATAACGAAAATTTTGAGGATTTATAAGTGAAAAAGTATTTCTTTTTGAAGCCAAAGTTACGAAAGTTACGTCAAGAAGATTTGCTTACCTGAACTTCGTTCTAGATCGTTTTGTATCCTGGGTGGTTTTTTTAGGTTCATTTATTTATTTATTTTTATTTATTTATTTTTAAAAACTGCATTAATAATTCATGAAGAAAATAGAAAAGAAATTATTTTTTAATGAGTGTCTTTATATCGGCTAAATTTTGCATCCGATTTTCTAGGCCAAAATAACCCGCAATCTAGTGTAAGAATGGATAGATATACAGTAACGCAATTCGTGTTTTATCAAGTCCTAAAACACTCGGCTGCGCCTCGTGTTTTAAACTTGATAAAACACTCCTGCTCATTTATTAAACATTACATAATTTTTGCCATCTCATCGTGTATACGTGATTGTTCATCGCTCTTAAAAAGACTTGTCTTATGTTTTGGAGGCCAAATTAAAACCAAGCACCCTTAACTGCCACTGCCCATAACAAAAATGCCCCTAGAACACAACAATTAGGAAAGATATCAAGTTTTTTTTCTCAAAGAGACAGCAAACCAATTTTTTTCGTAGCAATAAGATTGAAATCAAACATTTAAAAAAGACGACACCGACAACGTTTAAATTTTAAAGACATGTTTCGGATACTCACTATCCATCTTCAGTTGAAGGATGTTTACAAGTGAGTGACTTATATAAAGTAAATAAGAAGTAGGTGTTGATTACAAATTGTAGAATAATAGTTACAAATCAGTGAAAAAAGTTACATAATACTTAAGGGATACAACGGAGTGGGAGAATAAAAAGGTCCGTTCCCAGGTGGTTAACAAATTTACATGTGCAGGATGTCATAGCTGTTATGTCAGTGAAACCACTAGACCAAGCAGGGTTCGTGAGCACTTACTCTCGGATCGCAATTCCCATAACTATAAACATCTTCAGGGTTCTGAGTCGTGTAAGAATCTATGCTCTTTAAATTGTTTTTCCATCTCGGCTCTTACTAATTTCCAACTAAAGATCAAAGAAGCCCTTCATATTGAATGCGAACAACCCGCACTGAATAAACAACTCAAACATGTTAATTTAACGCTCTTACTTTAATTACTATTTGTATCCAGCATTTTTCACAGTTTTGTACTCGCACCTTTTTATTCTCCCACTCCTTTGTATCCCTTAAGTATTATGTAATTTTTTTCACTGATTTGTAACTATTATTCTACAATTTGTAATCAACACCTACTTGTTACCTACTTTATATAAGTCACTCACTTGTAAACATCCTTCAACTGAAGATGGATACTGAGTATGCGAAACATGTTTGATTTCAAACCATTTTTTGTATTTGACTATTTGTCCACAGCACCAGAGTGAACTTGAAATAGTTGGCCCAATTTGTTTGAGCTGCAACTCCATTTCAATCCTTGCCATACAAAGCAAAGGACGCTTATTTATAGTTTTGCCAAATTGGTAAAGTAGTTTAAGCAAAACTCAAGCATTAGTTTTGGGTTTTTATTGGCTTCTAATAGCTTCTTCAGCTTTTCAAAGTAATACTAACTGAAAAAGGAACCTTTTTTTAAAAAAAGGCAGAGAAGTGAAAGAACAGAGCCTCAGAATAGTGTTTCCAAGGGCACTTATCGCTGATCTTTAGTAGTTAGGGTTAAGCAGTAGCTTGGCAACTGTTAGCTTTGTCTTACTCAGTTGTTACACTTAACACCCTCTATGAAAGATCACGACATTATGTTAACATCACAAGGCGTGCAAGCTCCTTCTATGATACTACTTTTTGTAAAATCCTCAGTTTTTGATGGGGAGAATACTCGAGATCATGGTGCGCCCGTGCACTTTCAATTAGTAGATTACTGGAGCGCTAACTTTGAAAGGTATGTTACATTATCCACGATTTTGTTCTTTTGCCCCTCGCAAGTCAAACAAAACACAACAAAAAGCAAATCACACGACTCTTGTATTTCTAAATTTGACATTACAGCTGCCCGGGGCAAATCAGTGCTACGCAGTGCCACAATGACGTCCGGCAGAATCCTTAGAAGAAATGTTTATTTTAAAAAGATATGTCACAATATGGATTATGTGACATTTCACAACAAGACTTGACTTGCAATACAAGTAAAGTAATCGCTGCGCATTTATGTACATACAATAAATCACGTGACCAAGACAGTACTTCATTGACGTTCTGAAACAACAGGAGTTAACTATTACATGAGTCTCACTTTCTCTCTCGTTTCGACGTACTATAGAAAACGGTACACTGAGCAGCTACAAAAAATAACTGTCCTCGAAGATTGTGTTACCTGCTATGATCGAGTTCAAATATTCTCTTGAACGTATCTCGTTTCCCTCTGATCACGCAAACTGCTTTGTTCTTAGGCGCTTGGGCTCGAAGAACGTTGCGTTTCATACTAAAATCCAACCAACTATAATGGTCTCTAAGACATGCGTTCTCATTTCTTTTTTTTAAGAACAAAGCTTTAATTGCCTCAGTGTAATTCGAAATAAAGCTGATCGAATGATGAGTAATGTGTACTGTCTGCATGAAACCGATCGAAATGTTTATGATAAGCAAAAGGATTTGCACAGCTCGAAATGTAGCTGGTGACTTTGAAAGCCGACCATCTACATGTACTGTACGTAGTCTACAAGATTGTGCTTCGCTGACATTGCCAACACTTTCCACCATCAAATCTAACGTGACGATGTATAATAGCGTATTATTGCTCAAACCTCGGCCGTTTCTTCGGGTCTACCGATCCCGTGAGGAATAGAGGCCAGTTCAATTGTAAACTGAGGGAAATCTGTTCCTGAGCTAAGGTGAAGTTTAGTTGATTACTTACACTCACCAAAACCAGCAGAAATAACGCGACCCCTCCTGTAAGGATCACGGCTTGAAAGGAATGAAAACTGACCAACTTTCTTTACTCTGCAGAATCGGAAGCAGTATCTCGAATATATCACTAACTTGTCACGGAGATGGAACCCGGGGGTACTCCCAGAAAAATTGGGTGGGGGTGTGCGGCCCGTTTCCTGAAACCCTTACCCTATTTCAGACCAAAATCTGCGATTTTCCCTACCCTATTTCAGACCTGACCAAAAATTTGATACCCTATTTCAGACCTGTTTCACGTACACAGTTGGCGTCAACATAATTAAAAGACAAAAAAGAAGGGCTTTTGTTGATGGTCTTATCGGCTAAAGATGAAGAAGTAGCTTCTTCTAAAAAGCATACCGAATTCAAGACAAGAGTGCACAAACCATACCCTATTTCAGACCAAAACGGTCAAAATTGATACCCTATTTCAGACCAAAACAACTATAAAACCATACCCTTTGGGGCCGCACATACCTATATTGCCCATATAAGGCAGTACCCCCCCCCCCCCCCCCCCCCCCCCCCGGGGGATGGAACCAGCATATTCAGAAACATTTAAAGCCAGTAGACTACCAGCGTCACAGAGTGTAAACGTCGTCGAGATTTCCTGCTCGTTTCAAGAAAAAAAACTTTACATGGGGTGATGTACAGCTTTCTTGGATTTGCTCGAATCTCCTAACCACGACTACCATTCAGTGATGTCACCACGCGGTAATGATTTTGATTGGTTGGTTTTCGATTTTACATATGCCCGCTCAATCGAAGGAGAGCGCTAATCGAGGCGGGCGCCTACGTAACTTTATTCTGGCTAAATCTTCATACGAAAACCTACAACGTTATCCACGTAAACATAACCTCAGCATTTTGTTTTTCGTTCCTTAAAACCGCGGCTGGTAATCAAACATATCGTGGTCATCCTGATCTCATAGTTGTCAATGATATATAGAGAAAGGGGGGTGGGGCGCTTATTCGAGAGGGAGTGCTTATTTGCTATTTTGGCCGAGGGAGTGGATTCGGGGAAGGGCGCTTAAGGGAGCGTGGGTGCTTACTCGAGGAAAGACGGTACTTGCTAAGATCGTCAAGATAGATTGGCGCACTGATTCTATTTGAAAACAGTAAAAATGTGTGTACACACCAAGCAAAATTTTGACTATAATTTTATTGCTAAGACTTCTCAAACTTTAAATAATCTGCTGTTATTTTCTTCTTGTTCACTTTTGTTGTCACAAGGAAGCACTGGAAACATCCCAATAAAATAACTTTTCAGTGGACTAAAAATTCGTATGGGAGTCGACACAACCAATAGACTGGCAAGCGTTCGCCGGTTTCCAGTGGTCGTCTCGACTCCCAACATTACACGAAACTCGACAAATAAACTGCTGGAAACACGTATCTCGAGCGAAACAAAAAATTGAAGAACAACATCTACATATAACATTTTTACGGTCGGTGTCCTATAGAAACTCTCTGTTGGTTTTAAATGTACGACATATCCTGGCAGTACACAGCAAGAAAAGCTAGTTTAGTACACAGTATGAAGAGGTTTGGTGCTTTATTTTACACAATACATTGAATGATATAAATACGTACGAAACACACATCCAATAATAATATCTATTTCTTTAACACTCCATCTTGAAGCAGCGTAACATGGACCGGCAATTGATAACGGTTACTTTGTGTAAACGTTACAGTAGTCTAGTCAGTGTATTGTCCACTCCAATATTTGACAGTCTTATACAACATAACGTACTAAAACCACAGTTTGTCGAAACTCTTTCACCCATCAAAAGGTTGTGTATGTCCAACATCTCCAAATAAAGTCGGTATCCCATCTTTACGGTAACGTACGAATGAATTACTCAGATTATTGCAAATGATTCCATCTTGTGTTTAAAAAGATTAAAAAATGTACGTTGGGAGGACGCGAAATTTGCATTTGTAGTCATGATTCTCATACAGTGTACATGTACTTTTATCATCTGCTTTTATTTTCTTCTTGTGCATCTTTGTTATTATAAAATAGCAACGGAAACATCCCAATAAAGCAGCCCACAACAATACCTAATGCTCTGCCCTGAAACAAGAAAAACAGCTTTTTGAGTCTTCATGATGATATTTATAACTTCAAGGAAGTAAACATATCAGACAAATACGTACATTTTTAACGTATGATAGCACTAATTTATTGGTTCAAGCTATTATAATGGCTCGCATAGATTATTGTAATGGCCTACTGTGTAAGGTACCAGCCTGTCATTTGGCAAAGCTACAGAGTCTTCAAAACACCGCCGCGCGCCTGATCACACATACACCTAGATTTCATCACATATCACCAATGTATGTATACTATTCACTCTTCATTGGCTGCCCGTCAAGTATAGAATTAGTTATAAAATAGCAATATTAACTTTTAAGGTAATTCATTTTTCCACACCAGCATATTTATGTGATCTTATACAATTTAAAAATAATAAACGCTATTCATTACGCTCTATGAATATAGGGGTGTTGCTTCAAGACCCTTCATCAAGATTTAAGTGCACACGAGGGAATAGGGCTTTTGCAGCGACTGCGCCGAAGACTTGGAATGCCCTGCCGGCAAACATTAGAAGTCAGACAGACCTTAACACTTTTAAATCCATGCTGAAGACTTATTATTTTAGAGAGGCGTTTAGTGATTTCTTATATTAGCTTTGCTTAGTAGTTTTTAACGCGGTATTCATAATTAACTTAAAGATGTAAACATTGTAATATAGTTGTTAGGTTGTAAATCTTTCATATAGTTGTTTTTATCATTTGTATTATATTATTAAGATAGTTATTGAGATGCGCTTTTGTTCATATTTGGATGTAAAAGGCGCAATATAAGTATTAAACATTATTATTATCATCATTATCCTATTCATCCAACCAAACTAACTTGGTGCGATGCAGTGAACCACGTATACAACTCTGACCCAAAACACAATGTCCATCTTCCAAAAATATGATTTAGGATGAAATCAATTGCTTCTTGCATTGTATATTATCTTTTGTAAGCTATTAGTACAATAAAGTGTTGTTGTTGGTGGAGGTAGTTGGGTCATTTGTCTCCACTTATGTCCAGGTTTGCACGCAGCTGCAAAAATTGCGATTTTTCGTGTTGAAGCGAAGAATCGTAAAAAGTGCAAGGTTGACGATTTTTCGCGTTCATCCCTCTAAGTTATTACTATGCGACATTATTGCGTTTAACAAATGCAAAGCTAACAAAGCTACCTACATATCTCGTCATTTGCAGGGCTGTAACTAATTTTTGATGCAGGCGAGGATGTGTAAAAAGTAGCCGGGGAATCCAGCTGTCGTCATATAGTCAATATGCTGTTTTGTATGAAAGTAATGAAAACGTAAAGCTTGTGTGATGTGGCTGGAGTGACAAGGATACTTCATAAATTAATGTGATCAAGTAAGCTGAAGCCACTATATGGGCACTAAGGCCACAAGGTAGCGGGCATTACCCCTTAAATCTACCAAAGCCACATCCCACAAGCTTTACGTTTCATTGCTTGTTTTATTGACATGTGGGTACTTGAGCCTGAGCATTAGCTATGCCATGCTGATGAGGCCTAACAAGGCCGAAACAGCTGTCCATGGCTGCTAATGCTTGGGCTCAATCTTTACTTTGGCAGATTTAAGGGATAATGCCCGCTACCTTGTGGTCTTAGTGCCCTTAGAGTGGCTTCAGCTTACTTGATCACATAAATTTGTGAAGTATCTTTGTATGAAAGTAGCCGGGGATCTAGTCCAGAATTATCAGAATTGGCAGGGGAAAATCCCCAGCCACAGGCCCTTATGTTGTACCTATGTTATTGTTCCACCCGACTCGATTAGCTCTGTTATACTCGGGTGGACAAATTGTGATATCGATTTCACAAACCTTAAATAAAGTTGTTGTTGTTGTTGTTGTTGTTGTGGTTGTGGTTAACAAAGAACAGGCTAACGCCACGGTGCTATCGTTGAGAAGTATGGTGCTACACAACAGGAGATGAGATTAGCAATCCAGGATTGAGAGACACCGCTGTATCCTTTGTTATGTTTGATCGTTTATATTATCCTGACGCCCATATTTAAGATCTATGCTGCTTCCATTCCTTTCATTTTGATGCAAGTGTCCGCGCGCAATTTTCCGTTGTGCGCGTGCTTTTCTTATTTAGTTTACGTATGCTTAGTTCGTTATTTAACGTACTCCTGTTATTTTGCGTTCTTTTCCTTGCTAATATGTATTGTCAATAACTGTGCTCACAGTGTGGGTGGCTCCTCCTAAAATGTTCTGCAATTGGTATAGGATTTGATGGAGCCGAAACCAATTGTGGAACTGCACACATTTTAGGTATTCTACTGATGAACAGTTATTACATTCAGATATTCTTAGAAGCAACATTTGTTTGCGGTCTGTCACCTTTAGATTGAATATGTAAGTGATATGTACCAAAAAATCAAGGTGTCCTTACCATATTCGTAACAAATCTGGTTCTTGGCATTTCTGTTTGTTTTGAACTGAGGTTGGGACTCTTAAAACCAAGCCTATTAGTTGCTGCCTCCACATAATGAGCGAGGCTGTGAACAAACAAATATGCATAGTCAGGCTTAGCTTGATTACATTATTCCCAACAATAAGGCCAATAAAGAAAGTACGACGTCTGTAAATTCGAATTATAAATCTTCGCATGTGGCTTCTAATTTCGCAGCAATTTGCATAATTATGATAAGAAGGGTTTGATGTATGAAATCTTAAAAATTCCTTCACAGCAGTTGTAGCTTGAATCAGTTCTTTATACTTCATGACAATAATCGCAGTATAAATGTCATTTTCACTGCGGAAATCCGCGTCTTTGTAGCGGCGTTACAGCGGTTCAAAGTCGGCCAAAATCCCATACATTTACTTTAATTTTAGCCGTTCTTTGCCCCACAGTCAAAATGGCGTCAGAAACCGTGGAAAGGTCTATAACAGGGGTCAAGTTTGACTTTAAAAACCTACATCTACAAGTGTATATGTTGTGGTTCAATTTTATCCTTGGTTCAATTTTTATTTTCCTTTGTGTTGCACTCATTATCATACATTACCATACACAAGAACAAAAGAAAATAAAAATTGAACCACGGATAAAATTGAACTACAACATATACAAGTGAAGTTAAATTACCCTATTCCAGAGACATCAGACACTATATTGCCAAGGGCAGCAGCTGAAAGCAATTTCAAATAAATTAAGTTTAGCTCATGCACCCAAAGCACTGCCAATCTGCAAATACAAAGTCCTGTAAATTGTGAAAACAAACACCCTCAAAGCCTCAAAACGGCTTGAAAAATCAGGCCTCTTGGACTCTGAAAATCCTTCTCCAGTATGTGTACAATGTAGCTCAACAATATTAGGTACTAATGTAACTCCTCCTTCCCCTCAACCCCTGCTCAATGTTAAATTGGGGAAGCGGTCATTGCTAGGGAAACATTAGGAAGTGTAAACAATACTGATTCAGGGGAGGGGGCTTCTTGATTATAGTTTGCATGAAGAAAGGCTTCGAAGCTGGATTCTACAGTTTTCTCCAAGATTGCAGCTCTCTGTTCTGTCTTAAAGGTGTCTGCTTAAAAGGGACTTAATTAAATTACAGATAAAACTGCAAAACTTGGCATAAACTAGACAGCCAAGTGTCCACCTTTGACAACATGTAATTTAACTGTATGCTTTGATAGAGTCCACTGCAGGTTGAAGATGATCATCAATGATCATGACTAGGACTACAG
>JAEMWC010000993.1:82500-130000 GCA_016490735.1 Pachyseris speciosa | reverse complement strand
TACTTATCGACAATGATATTCATCATCACAGAGTTCAATTCAAAATGTTCTGGAATGACAAGGTGCAGCTGAGTGAGTCAGTTCACATTCGATTTGTTAACTTTCTGTTATTTGATCATGGGTATTTTGGGTTTATTTTGGTCAATTCAGGTACCATTCCAGTACTGTTCTGGTTCATTCCAGTACTGTTTCGGTTCATTCCTGTATTATTCCGGTTCATTCTGGCTCATTCCAGTGCCATTCCAGTTCATTCCGGTGCCATTCCGGTTCATTCTGGCTCATTCTGGTTCATTTCGGTCCCATTCCGGTCCCGTTCCGGTCCATTCCGTTTCATTCCGGTATCATTCCGGTTTGTTCCGTGTCATTCCGCCTTATTCCACCTCATTCTATTCTGTTCCAGCATTTAGTAACGCCCAATCGCAGGATATCATTTATGATGTAACTCGAGATAGCACAGACATGGTACACGAATGATGTATAATCTCACAATTTAAGATTAGGATGCATTCTCCTAATGTTGAATGCATTAGAATCACCTCATTTACTCATACATCAGCAAAGTTACATGTGTTTTTACCAAAATGGTTTATCACTCTGGAATTAAAATTAAATGAGTCACTACAGGAGCCCATTACTAGGAGCGTACAACTCCCATACTAAGCGTATGTCACAGCATTTTTACAGACCAATCTATTTTTAGACTATCTTTCCCCACGAAAAAGGGCAACAACGACGGGTGTGCCACAAAACAATAGTTTTAATGAGCAAAAACAAAGGCTCTGCAAGTGCAGATACTTGTGGCACATGCAGTGACTTGTGATTGGTCATTGGACTCCTGCGGGAGTCTGATTTTGGCAGGAAATTCAATCTAAAAATAAATTGGTCTGTGAAAATGCCGTGACAGTAATACAGGGCAGTTGAACGCTCCTGGTGATGGGCTCCTGGTCACTACTGGTATTCATGGTTTAAACCATGCAATATAATGTTTGCTTCCTTATAGGGAATTTTCTGACAGTTACATCAGTTTCTATACATCACAAAGCATTTATGTTACTATCTTAAGGTTACAGTATACTAAAGCGGTGACGTCACAAAAACTAAATTTGCAAAATCATGAGATTTGATACATGAAAACACGTAATATATTTGGAAAGAGAATGTTGAAAAATGCCGAAATGTACTTGCCAAAAATCAGCATCTTAGTGCAATTGGGGACAAATTTGGGATGCTTGAGTGACCACATACAAACCCTAATAATTTTGGCCCTGTTCCTAATCATACAAAATATGTCTTGAACAAACCCAACATTAGAAGGGTTTGTATGGAGTCATTAATATATTCACACAAATTCCCAAATATCACTAAGATGCTGATTTTGGCAGTACAGTGCAGGCATTTTTTCAACATGCTCTTTCCAAACATAATTATGTAATCAAATACCCCATACACTTTTGTACTCCATACTCACTGCAATAATCAAGATGGCATTATCTAAAAATCCAAACCCAATGAATGGAATAGTATTGTGGAAGGCAACTGTATGTCAGAAAGATCAAAACATATTAAGTAAAACCATCACTGTCATGCACTTCAACTATAAATCACAAAATTTTATTATGTAATAATCATGATTTTTCATTTATATATTTTCAGCTATGTGATCCTTCAATCTGTTCATCTACAGCTGTACCCAGTGGTATCAGTTGAATGAATATATGAATGATCATCGCAGGTATCAGTTGATTCGCTAGTAAGACTAAATATAGCATCCATCCAACCCACATAATTGTAAAGTTTTTGTTTTCTGTTTAAGCAAATTACAATAACAACTCTAATGGTAATCAGATGTTGCTTTCTTGTGAGGCAGGAAGATAAAACAATAATTTATTATTCAAATACACTGAATGATCATGAAAGAGTCCATTCATTCCCTACAAGTCCAACCCCATTCACCAAGCTTCCACATCTACCATATTGATACACTTTGTTTGCACCCCAAGATTTTGCATAGCCATTGTTTTCCATTGCTCTTGGGACTTACAATTTGCCCTTGCCAGGGAAAGAAAATAAAATTGAAAACAATCAGCTTATGCAAAATTTTGGGGGACAAACAAAGTGTATTAGGTGTGATGTAGAAGTGGTGAAGAGATAGTTTACATTGTAATTTTTAATTATGCCACAGCAATCAAAACATATCACTCACTGCACTATAAAATTATTGGAAATAATAAATCAAATTAGTGAACAAGCGAAAAAAATAAAAATAAAAACAACAACAAAAGAACACCACGCTCTCACTTCCACAGTCAATGTGATACTCTGACTTCCTTTTACAGCCATACACTGTATAACAACAAAATGTTTTAATGTTTCAGCGAGTTTGAATATTCGTCTGATATTAGTGCATTGCAATCAGTATAGAAATCTTCAATTAAATTACCTAATCTCAGCTGCTTCATTGATGGAGGAGCTGTGTTTTCAGTTTCTAATTGACCAAAAGAGGAACATTTGGCAGTTAGTACAAACACAGGTCAGTGATTTGCACACAATCTGGAGACTACAAAATAAATATTATCTTAAAATAATGGAAACATCTCAGAGTGAGTAAGAAAAAGATTTGGCAAGATTTCCACACAACCCCATGGATTATTTGTACATTTTGTGACTCAAACTCTATTCATGCTCGCTGTTTTTGGAACAGGTTTAGTATGTCTAGTGATGCATCATTGAATAATTAATGTACATGTCACTGTATGGGACTGTGCAGAAATTTTTCCAAAGATTTTCTTTTACACTGTATTTCCTATACAATGCTGATTTAGAGGAATGATGCACAAATAACCCCTTGGAACACTTTTTTCTTGTTTTTCAAAACATTTTGAAAATCTTTAGGAGTTTATTTGATTTCCCATGTTTAAATAGCTGCAGGACTTATATGCCAACTCTCCTGGTTTATTGGGGAGTCACCTGGATACGGAGTGAATCTCCTGGTATCCTGTAAGTGTCACCAGATCTCCCAGATAAAAGCAATTTGGGGTCTTATTTTTTCTTCAAGACACTATATTTAAATTCAAATTTTCCAAAACAGTCCAAGAAATATTGTTTCATTCATGGGCTATATTTCAGTGCATAGTTTACCTAATCTGCCACAAATAAAACAAAACATTTTTGTCATCACTTGGGGTGGAATAACTTAGTGTGAGGTGGGTGGGGTACATAGAATTTTTAGGGGGTTACCTGTAATAATGGGGAGAGGGGGGGGGGACGGGGTCGGGTGGTGCAAAAGAAGAAACCTCCCAATTTCAGCTATCCAGAGGTTGGCATCTCTGAAGCTACGTAATCCTTTTTAAAAATCTTATCATTCGAAAATCTTATAACCTTGCAACTGGTGACCCACATGCGTAACTTAAATCACAACAAGCTACACGTAGCAAATTAGTGTTCACTTCCATTTTTGAAAGGCATATTCCTGAACGCAGCTGCCATGAGTGAAATGAGGTACAATTCAATAACATCGATGTTTTCTCATTTAAGTCCTCTTACCAATATTTTCGCCTTCTTGATCATGAATTCGCAATGCATCTCGAAGCAGTACGCGCTCCTCGTCGCGCAAGCTCGCCACAAAAACCTCGGCACTTTGCGGCGTCGTGAAAACACTTATTCCTTCGTCTTTTCCTCTGTATATTCGCCTGAATGGTGCTCTTATTAAAGAGCCACGTTTCAACTGTCTTATCGCTTGTATTGAGCCGAAAAACTCCGATTTCCTAACAGAACAGCAACGATGCATTCCTTCTACCATTGAAGGATTCCCCCTTACTGCTTCATTTATGGTGAATTACATTGTCTCTTCCACTGCAAAAATCCTCCTTTGGACACTAAATTTAACACACGGTCAAGTACAACTCGTTTTAATGGGAGTCAGCTGTACAATTGTTGTTGCAGGCAACAAACAGCTGAGGATCCATGGGTCGACCGAGTCGCGTTTAGGCCTGACCTGATTGCGCTGAAAAAGTCGCCAAAAAGTGCTCAAAACATGGCAAAAAAGTGCTCGATTTTTATGAAAAGTGCTCGAAATTTAGAAGCTGTGCACGAAAGTTGCTTGCAGTTTTTTTTTTATTATTTCTTAGCCAGATGTTCATACATATTCCTACTGAAAAACACCTAATGGCGTCATCATAACTAGTACGCTCTCTTGGGACTCACACATCCATACTATCACTGCGAAAGCAAACAAACGTCTTGGTTTGCTTAAACGGACTGGTCCCCTGCTTACTGGCGTCTCTGTTAGGTGCTCCCTTTATTTGTCTTTGGTCAAGTCACAGCTGTGTTACGCCACCCAAGTCTGGTCGCCCGCTTACGTTTCTCAGAATGCTACGGTGGAGCAGGTGCAGAGACCAATCTCGTCCCCAGAGCCTTACGTTACCCTTGTCCAGCGGAACGGGCAACGAAGAATCCAAAACCGGAACCAGAAAATCCTGGTTCCGGTTTGATTGCGCCTGCGTGAGGTTCTAGGACAAAATGGCGGCAGTTGATCCAATCTCGTTCCCAGAGGCTGCGATCCTTTTGGCCAGCGCCAAGGATCCGCTAGACAAGGGAAACGTAGGCTCTGGGGACGAGATTGCAGTTGATCATGTCAATACGTTCAGCAGGACCAATTTAGGGCAGCCAGCAGGGGCGATTCCACGATAATCGACCAACAATCAGAAAACAGTCACACACATGCGGTAGAAGCCAACTTGTGAGCGATTTCCTTTGTATAACACGACTCTTTCTAAGGATACACACATCGCAGTTCTTTTAGAGGAGGCCCAGTTACAACTTGCAAGTTTAATTAAGCTTTACATTACCCGCTAAGAGGATACTTATAATATATGTTCGGATTCTCAAGAATCATCGTTTCAGTGTTGGCTTAGAAAAAGGCCGATGAAAGCTTAACCTCAACAATAGTCCCACCTCAATTTTTGTTAGCCCACCCAGAAGTTCTTACTGTAGCTGCTATCTGGAGAACAAGATTTTTAATGATGTAATGAAGTAGACTACTGACTCGGTAAAGTTAATTGAAGATTATCTGATGTAATTATATTTTTTTAAGTATTATTTTTACTTTTAAAATGAGACAGTGTTTCAGTACCTTTTCTCATCATTGTGTAATTTTTTAGTGCAAATAAAGTTTCATTATTATTGATGGATTTTTTGGTTGTATCCTATATGGTCATTGAGCTTTTCTATTCAAAACTTGCCATCCTCTTCCCCACCTTGTCTGTTGGACGGTTCCATAAAAGATACATTTATCTTTCAAGTATACATATTACATGAAATATATTTTCACCCATAAAGAGTTCCCTAAAAATAAATGTCACCTCTAAGGCATTTAACATGGCCCCCTTACTTGTCCTTGACCTGGGGGAGGGGGGATTGCCTATTTATTACACCACAACACAGTTTTTGTAACACACCTATTTATGAACAAATGAAAATCCTGAAAATAGAATATATAGCTGACCCTCACACCTGGCTATTAGAATTCTGGAAAATCCTGTACATTTATGTGTTAAAATGTATTAATTTTTGGCAATATTCTTCCCTAGTTCTGGCCACGTATGGAAAACACTTTCTACATGCAAGTGTCTTTTCCAGTATCCCAAACTTAGCCTGCACAGCTACAGTAACTTCGTTGAAGAAGGAAGACATAGTCTAGTCCTAAGGGCTTTTAGATCCCTTTTCAGATAAAACAAATCCTGATTTGTTTTTTGGCTGCACATCCAAGGCTAAATCAAGGAGACACCAAATTAGAGGCGATCTTGGGTCCATCAAAATACAGATTGATTCAAAAGCACTTAATTTTCCTTTGACGCTGATATATGGTAACCTTGCAATAAACGCAGAGTGGGAGCAGTATGAGCCAATAGGAACTGCTCCTATTGCCAAATATAGAATGTTTTATTCAGTTTGATGCCCAGTACCCAGATCATGAATGAGAAGAGAGTGTTGTACTCGTACCCTGAGTCAGATGTTTTTGGCTGCACCATTATCACAACTTGACCTTGAAGGACACATTGCATAGAAAATGACAGAGGTCTCAAACAGCAGTATGATTAAAAATAGCTGGAGAAAGTAATTCAATAGTTGTCTATAACTTTATTCCTTTTTACTATTGTCCTAACATTACCAAACATTGCTGCTCCAGTTTTAAACTTAGCCCAATTTCCCTTATGATAAGCCTTCTCTCTAATAAGTGCAACCCTCCTCAAAAATAGATGGAAAAAGCCTCTGAGGGTCGGGAGTATTTTACGGTATATGTACAAATTATTTATTACACAATGGATCAATCTCATTAAAGACGACTATATTCTGTTTATATATTGAATCAATTCACTGTCAATTTCTGTGCACGGAAACCATATTATTGCGAAATTCGACTACCACATTCCTCGTCTAACTTACGCTCTCTTTGAACATGATCTGCACATTGCCTCGCCTACTCTAGCTCTTCAACAAGATATTTCAACTCCTTTATCATTGGTTTTGATGTAGAAAGTTTTATTTAAACACGAACGGCACAAATACCTTGAACATATTGGCCGGAGTACATGTTGTAAATCGACATCTGTAAGCTGTTTGAGAGCTATTAAGATTCCATCTAATTTCGCCTTATCTCTACAAAATTAAACGCGGTGGTTTCTAACCGCATTATTACAACGACAGTAATTTTCCTTTGCTTGTGATCATTTCTGTAGCTTTCGTTCCACCATTGGCTGACACTTCGCGAAAACAACTTCCGATACGGTTGATCCGGTCATATTTATTGCTTTGTTTTTACCAGCCAATCAGAAATGTCCTTTTTTGGATTCGACCAGAGGTTCGTATCCTTGGCGCTGGCCAAAAGGATCGCAGCCTCTGGGAACGAGATTGTGGATAAACAAGATGGTGGAAGAAACAAGATGGTGGAAGAAACAAGATGGCGCTTATGCCTATGCTTATTTCACACCTGTTCCCACTTGTGAAAAAAGCATAGCATAAGCACAAGAAAAAGGAAAATGTTTCTTTTTCTTGTGTTTATGCTTGTGCTTATTTCATCTCAATGCACACTTGAGCTTACGCTTGTGCTTATCTCACAAGAGTGAACCAGGCTTTCGAACATATGACTAATTCAGAGACTTAACATTGCCAAAAAATACATGGAAAATCTAAACTAAACGAAGCAATAAAAAAAGCTGAGCAGAACAAATGAAAAAGTAAGAATGACTGTAACATAAAACCAGAATTGCCGCTGTTTTTGTTGTAATCTTTCAAAGCATGCGCTCATCCCCTTATTCAGAAAAGGAAACTCCTGCTCTGGAATTTCACATTCAAGAAAATCACACAAAGGTTTCCACCCTTGTTTTACGTTGAAGACCAACAGTTTGTTCTCTGGAACCACAGCCTGTACTCTTTCATTGTGTTCGCGATATTTCTTTTTAAACAAAACGGTATATTCTGCTTCTAAACCGCCATATGCCGCAGTATTCATGTAGTCATTCAAAGCGTAATATTTACGATGTAAAAATCCCCTGATCACCATTTTAGCAAAAAACCAGGTGCCTGTAAGATTTACATCCAAGTCTGTTTGCTTAACCCAACTCTTCAGCCAGACATCCTCGTTGTCCCTCATGGTTAAAACAACCTTTGCATCCGGGAAAGCCTCTAGGATTTCTTGATACCAACCCGCTGCTGGAAGATCGGTGACTGCATCAACGCCTTCGTACATGGAAACGAAGTCAGGCGTTTTACCTCGGTAAATGTTGAGCCATTCATCGCCATGAATCGCTTGGTGCTCGGGCCAGTACTAGTCGTAGACTGGAAATCCGAGGTGTCGTAATGCTCTAGCCAAGGAGGTGGTCCCTGTTTTACCCAATCCTGCGCAGATGATTTTCATGGTAAGTTTGGTTTTTAGTTTGACCAAATTACGAACCTCCTGAAAAAGCTACAACAGCAAGGGAATAATCAACCAAACCCTAAAACCTAAATTGGAAGGCTCATATATCTAGCCTAGCAAATAAAATATCTAATTCCATAGGTGTAATTTTTAGATCTAGTTTCTTTCTTTCAACACCTTCTCTTTGCATGCTGTATAACGCAATGATACTTCCTTACCTTAATTATTGGAATCTAGTTTGGGGATCAGCTTATAAATCTAACGTCAAAGAATTGTAATTGTGCAAAAACGTGTGGTTACTAGTGGACAAGTCTTACTATAATGCTGGTACAGAACCTATTTTTAACTTGCTCAAATTTCAAGACATCCATTTGTTACATCCAGGTCAGTTTATGTACTCGTTTAAAAACGCTATTCTCCCTCGAAAATTTGAATACTTTTTTTCAGCAAACAGCCAAATCCATAGCTACAATACAAGGAATGCAGACTCCTTCCTCTAGCATTATGTAGAACATATATCCGGCAATTCTCTGCCTTCTATCAAGGTCCAAATTTTTTAAATTCTCTTTCTCCTGAGATTACTGGCTCCTCATCTCTTGCATCTTTTAGGAAAAAACTTAAAACATCGATTATCAGAAATTATTAATTCTGTTATGTGTACAAATATGACTTGTCTGTACTTCTGTTACCATGTTGTCTAGGTTTAGCTATGTATTATTTCTTGGGAGGGAACCTAAGTACTATAAGCCCCATGGTTTTATTAGGTGCCCTTGCCATCTTTTTTCTTTTTGTGCTTTTTGTTTTTTCTATGTTAACCATTGCAATTTCGGTGTATTAATCATTGTAATCTATCAATCATTCAAGTTCATTGTGTGGCAAATAAGTAAATAAATAAATCGCGTGGTTCACCGGGAAACGGTCACTGAACCGGTAAACTGCGGGAATGATTCTTTTGAATGTGGTAGACAAGTAACAAACATATCTCGTACTAAGCTAGAGACATTGCTAAGCAATTTTGACACAAATGTCCGTAGAAGAGACAAAAGAAATACGAAGAAGATCGTTTACAGCACTAACTCAACTGACAGGAATTAACGGCGGTTCAAAAACCTGAAAACATCAAAACATGACAAGAACAATGCATGCGTATGTTTTTTCGAACATTCTTAGAGAAGGTGCAGAAAGTCGAAGTAAACTTCTCAAACTTAATATTTAGATTTAGCCAAGCCTAAAAGCGCAGCTCCACGATTATTATTTTTTTACTGGTATTGAGCAACACCGCATGGCTTTCCTTGCGCCAATATTTTGTGTTTAGCGGCAGTCAACAGGAATTGACTGTGGTTCGTAAAACCTCAAAAAATAAAAAAAAATGAAAATAAAAAACAAGAAAACAGTACAGTCGACGTTTATGTTTCTTCGAAAACAAATTTAGCAATCTAAGAATGATCAAATATTTTCATCCAGCATCGTTGGAAGAGCAGGTTTGAACGTTTAGCCACCTCTCACAATAGTGCATTAAATGGCTTTCCATGTTTGATTTTAATAGATAAAACTGAACATGTTCATCCAAGATTTCGCATTACAAAAAAGTGTTTGATCGTTTAGCCACCCCAACAAACAAATCGTCCACAAACGGTAAAAAGTAACCAAATAAACCACATAACGTCGAAAATTTCAGCGATAATACGCAAAAATCATTTTTTGGACTCACTTGGTCTGCTGTTTGGTCAAACATGAGTGTTATGCGTTTAGCCACCAAACGTCAGTTATGCGTGACAAACTCGATGTTGGATGAAACTGTTTGATCTTTTAGCCGGGGCATGCTTAACAAACATATTTTGTAGTACGTTAAGCTTAGACATAAGGTTAAATGTTTTGGAAAAGAGAAAAAGGAAAACAATCCTGATAGTTTGGATAGGTAATCGCATGGGGCCGAGTAAAATTGAGGATTAATATCACTTGTGTTTTCAGAAATTTGCTGAAATTGCCCTCGTCGCGCAAAACATGAGAGATACTTTGCGAGGACTCATTGCGATTAGTAATGGTAATAGGACTGAGTGCAGTACAATTCAGGGAGTAATCGGGCGAGTGATTTCAAATTGGCCGAGCGCGTAGCGCGAGGCTGATTTGAAATTACGAGCACGATTACCCCTGAATTGTACGACACGAAGTCTGATTACCAATTAATTGTGTCAATAACAAAATGCGAGAAACTCTAGAGTAGTATAGTGTTTGGGGGTACGAAATCAATTGATTTCGTTTTCCCCAAACACTATACTACTCGCCTTCTGGTCTCGTATTCTGGAATATATAGTTATTTAATTTGATGGAATATATAGTTATTTAATTTGATGGAATATATAGTTATTTAATTTGATGGAATCTATAGTTATTTAATTTGATGGAATCTATAGTTGTTCAATCTGATGGAACCAAGGTCTGCACACTTCATCTATAGTTTATTAAAATGCGTGACATTCTCGGAAAAATCACCAAGCGTGACATTCTCGGAAAACAGGGAATGAGTCATCGCCTATAGCTATTATTTCTCACGTGACGTCATGTGTTAGTTGCATAAAGAAATAATATCTCATATAATAATATAGATGAGTTGTAATTTAGTAATCCACAATGAATTGAAGAATATGGGGGAGTTGACATGTCCTTTTTGTGATCAGCTATTGGTCAAAGTTGTTAAAAGTGTGAAAGCACCTTGCTGTGATAATCAGAGAATGTTTAACGATGATGGTGAAAATGTTTGTCTAAATTGTGGTTCAGTTCATGGTTATGATTATTGTAAAGAGTACGTTGACTTTCATAATAATATGTATAAAATAAAGCGAAAATCTGTATATCACCGGAAGTACCATATTGAAAATGTGATAAATGGTATATGTCGCAAGAATAGATTTCAAATTTCTGTAAAAGATAAGGGTAAAATATTGAAAATATTCGAAGAGATAGACACTGTCCTTCCTTTGGTGAATAAGAATCGTAAAAGGATGATAAGTACGAAATTTATGCTTAAGCAAATATTTTTAATGCTTGATCTTCCATTTGATGAAATAAAAGTTACTAGATCAAAAAAGACGCTTGGATTTTATGATCGATATTGGGTTGAGATTCTATTGTTGAGATTTGATAAGATTATTCGTATTATCAAGCAGTGAATTTTTCATCATATTTCAGTAGGTACTTATCAATAATTGGACTATTATCAGTCACATAATCATCGATATTCTTCATTGAGATTTGTATACTTGAAGCATCAAAATCACCACTTCTCAACTTGTCTTTTATTGAATTGAGTAGATGTTGATAGCTTTGATAAGCATATGTGCAATTTTGGATTTTCAAATCTAGGTTTTTATGCTTCATCCACCCTTGTATCAAAAGTGATGCTGTACTGATGGCTACCAAACTAACACCACCGGTTGCCACGCTTGCAGCAAGACCACCTGTTGCAAATATAATAGACGCTGAATTACCAGCTAATTTCCATTTTTTGAACCGTTTAACAGCTTGTTTATGAGCCCAACACTTTCTGTGATATGTTCGGTAATAGGATTTTAATTCATTTACCTGATCTTCTGTTAATTCATCTGAAATATGATTCCAGTTGAATATATTCTTACGTTTGACTGACATATATATCATTTATATAATAATTCTATTAAAAATACAATACAGTATTCCTGACATCTGGCCGCATAATGGAGATCTTTTTCTTCGCTTTGTTGTGAGGTGCTTAGATATGGCATAACAATATCCCCGATCTAATGAATAACTGTTATAAAATCTTCCATAAGCATCATGAAGTATACCATGTGTTTGTAATGTATCAATCCAACCAAGAGTATGTTCCAAGAAATATGTCAAGCAACCACTACCTGGGCCGATAAGTCCAATATCATTATGCTCATGTAAAATGTCACTAATTGTAATTAATTTATTGAAATGCTTGTGATACAAATATTGGTAAACCATAGCTGATTTCAAAATTGAGTCATTAATATGTGGATATTGTTTTTTAGTATGTTTGAATAAATATTTCACGTATTTAATAATGTCTTTCATCATATAATAATCAATTATATAATTTAAAGATCAAAATAATCTTCAATGAAACGATACATATTTCTCAGTTCTTGGTTAGTTAGTGATTTCTGCCAAACAGCAAAAGCATAAAGATCCATTTCACAAAAATTAATTGCAGAACCATCTGTATGAACTTGACAACCAATAAACATTTCTTGTGCACTACCAGTCAATGTTGCTGAAATTGATCCTGTTCCAACTGGTGTCATTGATGAAATACCTCTGAAAAAATCCATATTATGACCATCAACACGAACAGTAAAAACTTCAATATTTCCCGTCAGATTAGCCAAAGAAGAAACAGCAAGTCTTCCATTTGATGTAGAACCGAAATCAATATAACATGCTCCATTACTCCAAGGCAGATGAACACCAAATCTAACAGCACCCTTACCCCATTGAAATTGTGATTGATATTTTGTTTGTTTTGTGTTTGCAATGATTATAACAGTACAAGTATTTCCACTCTGTCCAGCAACTTTAGAAACATCAAATGAACTGTTCTCCAAGTAGTCATCACTGCCATCGAAACGTATGAAAAACTTTTTCTTGACTGAATCTCTCAGTAACAATGGTTTTTTCGAATTAGAAGTTTGTGTAAAAGTGACATTATTAACAGGATCCAGCCAACTAGAAACTCTATCATCAGCATCAGTTGTCAATACAGACAGAGATGGTATCAAAGCAATTGAAATTCCATCAAGAACAGGTATACCAGGCAGTGAATTTGAAATAACAAAAGTTGCTCTATCTAACTTCAAATCTAGTTGTTTTTTTGTTACACAATCATCATCTGATGTTCCTTCATTAACATTTGTTATTTTATTTCCTCCAATATCAAAATGCCCATCTTGTGTTAATGTAAATCCATCACCTTTATCACCTTTGGGGCCAACAGAACCTGAAACACCTTGTGGACCCTGTGGGCCTTGTGGACCAATTAGACCTATATCACCTTTATCACCTTTATTGTCTTGATTTAGTGAATGATTGAATAATCCCATATAATATTATTTTAGATTAATTCATAATTACTTCAAGTGTGAATGTTGTATCAAATTCTCTACTATTGGGATGTGAATAGTCAATTATAAGATAGCCTCTCGATAATGATTTGTTGATGTTGACCGTTGTGATGTTTCTACTCAAAGAAGATTGTCTGTGTTCATAAATAGTTGCTGGTATTGGCAAAGGCCCACCACCTTCAGCTTTTGTCTTGAAATAGAATATTCCGGGTTTTGTTCCTTGTAAAATATACATATTCTTAATATAAAAGTTATTGTTATGAATAACTAAAAATTCAGAGCCATTAATTAATACAGGCTTCAAAGCATTCTTATTATGTCCTTGTTTGGCTTTAACAAAGCAATTTAAATATTGTATTTGACCGATTATTCCATTACCATTCAAATTTAGATCACCTCCTAATTTCGGCCTATAGAGAGCAAATCCTCCGAGATCGAAAGCTGTTTCCATAATTACACCTGTAACGCTTGAACGAAAAAGATTCAAACCACCGTTATGAATTCTATAGCCATTCAGATTCAAATCACCACCAAGTTTAGCCTCACTTATAAGAAAGCTGTTCATATTAATATTATTTAGCATTGTCAATTCACCATTTTCACCATCAAATAAGTTTGATGAATTATTAATCAAGGCATGTCCATTCAAATCTAAATCAGTTTGTAATTGCATTTTTTCATTCACGATTTTATAAGCTTCTGCGAAGTCGTAAACACTTGATGGAACGTCTACAGCTTCAAAATCAATACCATATGCAACACAATGAACTTTGTACTTATTTGGATAAGTTGGGTTAGCATTAATATGAATCGTACAATATAAATATTCAGGTGGTGAACTTACTGAAGGTTTTTCAATCCATAATAAATATCTCGAATGATCTTCATTTCTGTTATCAAATTTTCTCCCTACAGTTTTATGAATTGTAATTCCACCAGTTGCACTGAATGTTACACTACTAAGATTCATTCCTTCATAATCAGGAAATAGCCATTCAAGAATGAAAGTGTATTTTCCATCTTTTATTGTATACATATTAAATCCAATTCTAGCTCTGTAAATATGATTAGCTTCTTTATTCAAGTCTACATCAATGACCTTTTTTAAAATCAAATGCGGTGAACGAGGTAAATTGACATATCCATTAACTTTCAAGCCATATTCAGTACTGATTTCATCGATATCATTCATCAAATATTTGAAAGCATTCTTTGGATGAGAAGCAGATGAAATATGACTTTTTTCTAATTGATCTAAATTTACGGCATCGGTTTTATTTGTTCCTTCTTTTAAGTTAATGATTTTATGCCCTCCAAGTTTTAAGTCTGCTGCCATCGCATTTGTTCCATTCAATAATAAAGTGTTTGCTCTGATGGTTTGTGAAGCTCGATTTAAAACTCTGAAGTTCACTGCATCAGTTTCATTCACCACATCCGCTAAATTCGTCACTTTATTTCCACCCATCGACAAATCGCCATACATTGCAGTCGAACCGTCTCGTCGGAGAAAATATTCGTCAGTATAATGTTTTGTCACCGCATCGTCTGCATTGACGGGTGGAGCAAGATCAGTAATGGCATTGTTGTTCATATTTAGATTTTGTTGTGCAATCGTATCGAGTTTGGTTTGCAACCTCTGGTCCACATAACTTTTGTTCACAGCATCTTGTGGGTTTGAGGGGTTATCCTGCAGGTTGAGGATTTTGTTTAGTTTCATGTCAATATTACTACCAAACACAACATGGCCGTTTTCAATTTCATACGCTGGGTCATGGAGAAAGTAAGACAAATTGGTATGATAGCCATAGGCCCCATAAACAATCAAATGTGTTTTAGTATTAGGTGCAGAAGCTGTGCTACTTAGCTCAACCTGTATTGCCGCCTGCCCACCACTGGTTTTTTCTATCTGGAAAAGTTTTTTCATGTAACCATCAACGTGTGGAGTTTCAGGAAAAAGTTTTTGAAACGGCTGTCCCGCATCTCGTATATTTACAGTTGGAATGAATAAATCGACTGTTGCACTTCTTGGATCAGATGGTGAGTAAAACTCAACAACAAAAGTGTACTGACTGTTTCTCAAAGATGTCAAATCAAAACGAATTTTGGATGTAAAGTTGCCACTTCGTTTAATGAAAAAAGACAATGACGACTTGTTTATGTGGTATGGTGATCTGTTAAAATTCTCAATTTGAAGGTTTTCCACACCACTGACTGCAGAAGACTTGGATATGTCTTTTAACAGAAAAGCGAATGGGTTGCGTTGAGCTCCTGATGCTGAAAAAACAAGGTCATCAACATACTTTTTGTTGGCAGCATCTTTGTAGGCAGTTGGAGCCCCAACATCTATTATTTTGTAGTCATCCATGTCCAGATCACCAGTCATTGCAACAGTTCCATCTTTTTTAAGAAATGGAGAAACATCAATGCCAGTAATTCCAGCAATTTCAGTATCAACATACCCCTTTGTGGCTGTATCATTGTTTGCTGTTGGCGCTGCTACATTAGTCAATTTGTTACCTCCAAGATTCAAATCAGAAGTCATTGCAACGCTTCCATCTTTTTTCACAAAGTTATTATTGAGATATGTTTTATCCGCTTTACCTATTACACCATCATCAACGTATTTTCTAGTTGCGCAGTCTTGTGGAAGTATAGGGCGTCCAACATTGACTATTCTATGAAAACTCATTTTAACCTCATTATTAAATACAATTCTTCCTTCTTCTATTTCAAAAGCTGGGTCGTGAATATGTGATAAAATGATATTAGAAAATCCATAAACACCATAAACTATAACATAATGTTTTTTATTATTTTGTAAATATGGTGAAATCAACAATAACTCCATTGATGTGGAACCATGACTTCTTTTTTCAAGGAAGAATATTCTCTTAAGATAACCATCAACAAGATGAGTCTTTGGAAATGCTCTTTTTATTGAATCTTTTCTTTCAATTAAATTTGATGACAAAACATCATCATCAACTGTTGCATTGTTTGGATTACCATCAGTATAAAACTCAACAGCAAAAGTGTATCTTGAAACTTCCAATTGTGACAAATCAAAACGAAGAACAGTTGTAAGACCAGCAGTAGGAATAACAAAAGACAAGGCTTTTTTATTTATTGAGTAAGGGCTTTTATTATAGACTTCTAATTGTAGATTATTCGCATTTCTAAGAATAGTTGTTTTTGATACATCTTCAAGAAGAAATTTAAATGGATTAACACGTGTTCCTTCAATTGATAAAACAGCATCGTTGACGTATCTCATATTAACAGCATCTTTGTTAGAAGTTGGGTCTGCTACATTACTAATTTTTTTGTTTTCAATGTCATAATTACCATCTTGTGTAAATTTGAATCCATCACCTTTGGGACCAACAGCTCCAGTAGCTCCTTGTGGACCAATTGCACCTGTATTACCTTTTGGACCTCTATCACCTTTTTCACCTTTGGGACCAATTGGACCAGCTGGGCCTCTTTCACCAGTTCCAGTTTTTGTTTTATCTTGATTTTGTGGAGAATTAAAAACTCCCATATAATATTAGATTAGATAACACAGTGAAGTTTGATCTATCTAATTACCATTGTTGTCATTGTTGTCATTGTTGTCATTGTTGCCATTGTTACCATTGTTGTCATTGTTGCCATTGTTGCCATTGTTATTTTTTTTACCTTTTGTAGGAATCATTTCAAATATATTTGGACAAGGATTGAATGTTGCCATATAATATTAGATTAGATTAAACTGCACCATAAAAATTTCTCTTGATTGTCTTCATCGGCTTGTCAACATAACAGAAGGAATATGGTTTCTTGGTGGCTTCAATGTATTTCTTCTTGTCTATTCCAAGTTCTTGTGTAATCAAGTTCCTTTCTCTTGAGGATGGGAATCATAAATGCAGAAGTGACTGCAATTCAATCTGATGGATTTTGGACAGCCATAGAATGATTGTGTGAGATATATGACTGAACAGTTCTTGTGTCTTCCCTGAATGAAATAGTTGATTATCTGATCTTGTTTCTTGTCAGTGACAAAATCATCAAAAACAACCAATCGCTGCAAATCTGTGTCTTTTATTTGTTCAACTGGCAATATCTCTTCTTGACTGCAAACCAAGGCAGGATATCCAATGTGACTGCTTATTTCATCCATTACTTTCCGCAGATATTTGTACTTGTCTTGATCCAAATTTTTTGCATAAAGATGTATCTGATCATAATAGACCAACGGTTCCATAATCAGATGCATGAACAATGTTGTCTTTCCAGATCCTGAATTACCAGCCAGCAGCATCCTGAAAGTGTCTTTTGGCATATACGGATACAACTGTCTGAATGTATTCTTTGAACCCTGAATATCATAATTAGGGATTTCCATATGTTAATAGTTTAGATTAGTCTAACACAATTGTATATGGATATAGAACGAATGAAAAGGCTTCTTAAAAGTGGAATTGAAGCTGGAAACAAAACAAGAGAAGTTCGTGATGTTATCAAGACTTATGAATACAGAAAACAGGATGCATATGATACAACATCAGAATTGCTGAAACCCTCTATTGATGTCCAGAAGAGTGTGAAAGAAAGTGTCGACAAAAAACAGGATGAAGTCATTGAACAGTTAAAAAAAAAATCAACAGGCTTTAACACAAGGACTTGATGATGTTATTGAAGCTAATCGCAGAGCAATTACAATGGGAACGGAACTTCCTTTGGCAATTGAAGCACCTGAAGAAGAGGATCAGACACCCAACATATTATCGATCGATAACTATTTCAATAAAGATGACAGAATTATATTGAAAAATAACAAGCTTTTGAAACCATCCGATTTAACTCAAGTCGCCCCACAAAAACTTCTTGAAGAAAAGGAGAAAGCTGCAGAAATTGCCAAAAATCTAGGAAGAAGAAAAAAAAAATCAATCACTCCAGAAGAAAATGAATCTCATAAGAGAGAAATACAAACTTTGAGGAAATACAGAGAAACGATTGATGATGTATTGAGTTCTTACAAATACAAAACAGGGAAAGGAGTGGGTTCAAGGGATGTATTTTTGGGTGACATGCTTTCACGTTTACAGTTGCTTGGTGGATCTATTTCAGCCGGCAACAATAGCATGGGTGTAAGAAATGAATTCACAAATATATTGCATACATTGAACAGACTGGGAATCCTGAAAACCGGAGAGTTGAATAAAATAATGATGAAATATCTAATTTAAAATTATCTAATTTAATAATATATGACAGAAATTTCATTACGATTCAACAGTAAAAACAGAGACAAAATTGGTGTCAGTAAGAGTCATGATTTTGAAAAAAGATTCAATACACCTCTTAAATTAACGAATGATTTAAAATATGAAATGGCTGTGAATGTCATCAATATGACATACAGTTGGTACAATATCAGAGATATTTTTGAAAATAATCAAATGAAATACAGCTATGACAAAGGTGTAAACTGGGAAACAATAACATTCGTTAACGGGATGTATTCATACGACGATATCAATAGTTACATTCATGAGTATATGAGAAAAAATAACCATGTACTGAATCCATCTGAAACAGACAAATCAAAATTCAAGTATGGTATTAACATGTATTTCGTTTTGTCAACGATGTATTTCGTTTTGTTGATGGAAATAGCACAAATACAATCGCAGTTATTCCAGTCACAGATCTCGTTAGAAGTTTACCTTTCACTTACAAACCTCGTTTTCTTTCATGGAATCCTGTCTCAACACATACAATCAGCTCAATACGCTTTTATGTCACAGACTCTTCTAGAGCTCCAGTCGATTTAAACGGGATAGATTGGTATATTGAGTTATTCTTGAGAGGGACAGAATTATAAAACCTAATAGTATATGAAACGGTTTGAGTTTAAGAAATATGAGCAATACGGTGAAGGTATTGTGACTGACATTATCAAAACAGCTGGAAAAAAAGCAGCCACAACAATTGGTGAACATGCTGGCAAAAAAGCTGGTGACAAAATCATAGAACTTTTGAAAAAGAGAAAAAGTGGAAACAAGAGTGGAACTGAGAGTGTGAGCCAGACTGGTGGTTTAATCAAAAGAAAGAGAGGTCGACCACGTAAAATAAAATAACTTTTATCTAACACAATAATATATGTCAAACTATCGTGACTCAAAATATATCGAAAGATATGAAGATGTAGTGTTCGAACTAGAGACAGCACTTAATACTGTAGTAGCAAACAATGCTCATCAGAGGAAAACAGGTTATCGATTCGTTGTTGATAACAGTGGAGAGACTACACCATTTGACTGGTATAATGCCCGTTTTAATGTTATTTTCAAAGAAAATAAGCTTGCAGATGGAGCTGACATTGCTGGTGCAGATCGAAATGGTATTGTTAATTCAGTTCACGCTCTTATTAACACCATTAATGTAAAAATGAATGGTCTTGATGTTTATGAATGCCGTGATGCAAACCAAGCCACAAATATTAAGTCATTGCTTGAGTATTCACAGGGTTATGCTGTAAGTCAGGGAACCAATGAGTTCTTCTATCTTGACACCAGCAGAGGTGCTGAAAACAGAGTGGCACAAGCTGCTTATAACAAAGGATTCTCAGATCGTAAAGCTTTGCTTAATGGTGGTGGTGAAGTAAATGCAGAGATAGCATTGAACAGATACGGTTTTTTCAAGAGCTTTTGGGATGAACTTATGCCTAACTCAAAAGTAGAGGTGAACCTAACACTTGAGAGTGATAACAATATGATTTGGCAAGCTACTGATGAATGTCGTGTGATACTAACTAAATTCCAGCTAATAGTTCCTCGTATTATTTTTAATTCTACGGGAAAGTCCTTATACATGAGCAAGTATCTTGACAACAGAAAGTGGACTTACATGAGAGAAATGGTTGAGAGAGGCAATTCAACAAGACAACAGACTGCCAATTTCCGTATTTCCACAGGAATAAACAAACCCAGGCATGTTTTTGTATTCATCATCAATGATGCAAGTGATGCATCTCAGACAGCCAATAAATTCTTGTACACAACATTTTCAGTTGTAAATAACCGAACTTTGACTGATTGTTATCTTGAAGTGGCAATGGTAATGATTATCCAGAGGTTCATTATAAACCATCAACAGAACCAACAAGAGTATTTAGAGATGTTTTGAAATATGTTCAAGCTGTGAATGATTTCAGTGAAAGTACCCTTCGTAACAGGGGCAATTTCGGTACAATATTCCCTTTCATTTATTTTGATTTGACGAAACAGAAACAGGATATCAAAGATGGAATGACAAAACTGACTTTCAAATACACTTTGAGTGATGGAACAAATGATGATTACAGTGTGTATGCACTGGTTCCTCTATGAGCAGGATATTGAGATGAGAAAGACTGATGGAAAATTAATTCTGAGATCAATGTAAATTAAATTAAATAAATTAAATAAATAATTAAATAATTAAATTAATTGATTGTTTGTATTAAATACAATTTAGTATAAACATATATTATATGACTACTTATCATCCACATGGTGTGAGACTATCAAAAGGTCAGAAAGAAAAGCTTGCAAAAGCTTATGCAACAAATCACCTGTAACAATAAGGTTGACGCATAATGAATTAACAGGTAATGATCAACTGATGTTGACCAAAAGACAAATCAACAAACTGATTAAATCAAGTAGATCAGGAAAAGGTTCAGACATCAAGATATCAAAAAAATCAAATCAGAAAAGCCGTTGTAGAAGGAGGTTCTCTTTGGTCCAGTCTTTTTTCACTTGGAACAAGACTATTGCCTTATGCAGGTAAAGCAGTAGCTAAAGCGGCTCCAGCATTGGCTACAGGTGCTCTTTCTTCATTAGCAAGTCTCGGTGTTGATAAACTATTTGGGAAGAAACAAAGTGGAGGATTCTTATTCCTAATGCCAATTTATCCCAATTATTGAATGTAGGAAATTTATTAAATACGAGACAGATGGCAGATATTATTCAAAAAATGCAGTATGGTGGAGACGTTGTTATCAAACCAACAAAAGCGCAGACTGGAAAGGGTATTGGAACAATACTCGCCAGTATTGGAATTCCTTTGGCCATAGAAGCAATTAGAAAATTAACTGGAAAAGGATTGCATGTTGAAAGCAGCCGTCCAAGACGGTCATTACCAGTTCATGTTCCAGATTCCATTGCAAAAAATAAAAGTGGTGGGAAACATGCTATGATTCCATGGCAATCCCCTCCTGTTTTTGGTACATGGGATAACCCAATAGGCATGGGAATGAAAAAAAAAAAAGGAAAACCAAAGGAAAAGGACTTCTACTGGGCAAAAACAGTCCATTCAATTCAATCCCCATACTAGGAACCATTTTGTAAATAAACCCTTATCCAACTTGATTTAATCAATTGGGTTAAACAACTTGGAATAAAACATTTCAGAGGAGTATTTTCAAGAGACAATCTGCCAAACCTGATGAGAAACAATGAATGTGGAATAGTCAATCTCGACAGTCAGATTGGACCTGGCACTCACTGGGTATGTTATCGAATTGGTGATAGATACTGTGAATACTTTGACTCATTTGGTTTAATGATGCCAACAGAAGTACAGAAATACATGGCTACAAGTGGAAAACAACTTGAATACTCTGGAGATGAGATACAAGAAAGGGATTCAGTATTGTGTGGATATTGGTGTTTGTACTATCTTCTCGAGAGACAAAATGGGAGATCCATTCTTAATACAATACATAATGCTGATTTTGATCCCACAGACACAAGTGTCAATCACAGATTCATCATAGACTACTTTAAAAATATCTAACTTAATGGTATAATGGTAAAATCATATTGTGTGAAACAGAAGAAGGTCACTGAATGTGTACCAGGAAGTGAAAGATATCAGAAGACGAAAAATGGTCGAACTATGATGAAATGCACTTGTGCTGAGTGTGGAATAACAAAGACTAAATTTGTCAGAAATCGGGGAAACTAATTAGCCCGTCTGAAGGGGCGGGCATACTAGATTCGGCTGCAGATATGGCACTAACAGGATTTTTGGAACATGGAGTCCCTTATTTAGCGAAGAAGGTGTTGAAATGGGTAGATATTATGCATCAGAAGCAATGAGATATCCAAAGCTGCAAAAGAAATTAATTGACAAAGGACTTTCCCTCGCAAAGCCTGCAATCACAAAGGTTGGGTCAGAAGCTTTGAAACAACTCTCAACAAAAGTGAGACCAAATATTCGTTACAAAACAGATATCAAAGGATTAGATTATGGCGGTGCTATTGACATTCATAAGGTTATTGGCAAGCTTCCTAAACCGAAAAGTGGATGGACACCCGGAAAGTATAAATACATGGGATCTTATAATCCCCTCGATAAACAGTTAGAGTATGATAAAAACACAGGTGAGGTCACAAAATGGAATGTCCTGCCTTACAATAAAGTAGATGAAATAGCAGCTTACCATGATATTTGTTATGATATGGGAAAAAATAAAGGTGATTGTGACAAAACAATGGTCGAGTCACTTGATCTAATACCATATGGGGAGATGCCAAAATGGGGTCAAACAGCCAGGTTCTTAATTGACAAAAAACAGAAATTAGGTCTTGGTGTTTCAAAAAACGGAAAAAGCCGTCGAGTGAAGAAAACTGGCAAGAAAAACTAGCTGATGAATTACATGCACCCATAAAACGAAATTTCACTCGGCGGCGTGTGATTGTAAATAAAATTGATGAAATATGGGCAAGTGATCTGGTTGAAATGCAACAGTTCAGTAAATGGAATAAAGGTTATCGATATCTTCTTATGGTTATTGATGTCTTCAGCAAATATGGTTGGATTGTCCCATTGAAGGATAAGAAAGGTGAATCTGTCACTGAAGCATTCAAATCAATATTCAAGGAAGGCAGAAAACCACAGTATTTATGGGTCGACAAGGGAAAAGAGTTTTACAACAAACACTTGAAGGACTTGCTAGAGAAACATAGTGTACAGATGTACTCAACTGAGAATGAAGAGAAGTCATCAGTAGTTGAAAGATGGAATAGGACAATGAAGTCCAAAATGTGGAAGCAGTTCACTGTTCAAGGTAATACACAGTATTTAGACATGTTACCAAAATTAGTGAAACAGTATAATAATACCAAACATTCAAGCACAAAGATGACACCCGTTGAAGCATCTGATAAGAGGAATGAAGGAACTGTTTACTTCAATTTGTATGGTGATATGAAAACATTAAAACAGAAACCGAAATTCAAAATAGGTGACAAGGTCCGAATATCTAAGTATAAACGGAATGTGTTCGACAAGGGCTATACACCAAATTGGACTGAGGAAGTGTTTACAGTTGATAAAATCCAATACACTAATCCAATCACTTACAAACTAAAAGATCTCAACGATGAAGATATTGAAGGGAGTTTTTATGAAGCTGAATTATTGAAAGCCAGACAGGATGTATTCCGTATTGATAAAGTCATTCGCAGAGACTATAAGAAAAAACAAGCATTGGTGAAGTGGAAGGGTTACAGTGATGACTTCAACAGTTGGATACCGTTCAAGGATTTAAAAGACATATTATAAAGAGAAAATTATCTAACATATATGTGAGTAGACCCTACAGTATATCTGTTATTTGCTATTATGTAGCCAAGAATATGATTATTCCTGACTATATTTAAACACAGGTCGAAAATGAATTAAAAAATAAATTACTTTAATATACAAATGCAAAAATATTCCTACAATAATAAAGAATTGGATGTATCAATAGATTGTTATCTTGATGACAACAATGAGATTTGGTTCAGAGGAAGAGACATTGCTAAAATTCTTGACTATAAAAATCCACAAAGAGCAATCAGAGATTATGTTGTATCGGATGATAAAATCTTAAGAGACCACAAACATCAGCATAAATTCACGGGGGACAAAAATGGTCCCTCGTGCTGAGGCCACTGATTCACGGGGGACAAAAATGGTCCCTCGTGCTGAGACCCCCGAAAAAACTTTCAAATGTTTCTTCATAAATGAATCTGGACTTTATTCACTAATACTGTCCTCTAAAAAACAGGAAGCAGTAAAATTCAAACATTGGGTTACATCGAAAGTATTACCATCAATCAGAAAACAAGGATATTACAAGCAGTTTAATGACAGAAGTAATAACATGCTGATGATTGAAAGTGAAGATGATCTGCATTATAAGATTGTGTCATTCATCAGAAAGAAATATGAAGGTGCATTAATGGTGGCGGGATTAGGTGAAAATCAAATAAGCTCAAACATGCGAATCAGAAGTTATAAGAAAGGATATATGGCTGGACAATGTGATTTAATGCTAATGAATCCCACAAGAAAACACAGCGCTCTTTGTCTTGAATTCAAAAGCCCAACAGGTGTGTATAAAGTGTCAGACAAACAGTCTGATATGAAGCTAATGTATGAGAAAAACAACTGCAAATACATCATGAGCAATAGTTTCGAAGACTTGATTCATGAAATAACTAAACACGTGGAAGAGAGCAAATTATACTTATCAAGAAGAGAAAGATATTTAAAAAAATAATTTATATAACTATATATTATGGAGAATCAAAATGTTAAGAGAGGTCGGGGAAGGCCTAGAGTTCTCAGTGATGAGGAAAGAAAAAAACACAAGACTACCTATATGCTAAATAAAGAATGGTTCTGTAACATATGTAAGACAGGGCGTAACTACACAATGGCAGGGAAATCTTGTCATATTAAAACAAAAAACATCAAAAAAATATTCTTCAATAATTACAATTCAAAAGGATCCAGTAATTGGATCAATTGAATTCTCAACCATATTTAAACGCAGACGGAAATGTTTTAAAGAAATAATAACTATAGATATATTATAAATGGAAAAAATTATCGAAACTATTAGTAATATGGACAAGAAAAGTCTTAAAAAATTGAGCAAATCTAAGCTAATCGAGTTGTTGTTGAAGCAGCAGAAAAAGCCTAAAGTTATTATAGTTGATGACACAAAACCTGTGCCTAAACCAAGAACAAGACCAATTCCCGCCCCAAGGACGAAAAGACCAACTGTGAAAGAATTAGTTGATTATTTTGAGAGAAAAAGATTACCAGCTCCACCTGCAGAGTGGCTGGATGAAATAGAACAATTGAAAAAGAAACCTATGCCCGCGCCCAGAACCAAACAGGTGATTCAGAAACCAACGCCTACACCAAGGACTAAGATTGTACAAACAGAGAAAGCTCTGAAGGGTTTCACTGAGTCTTTTGAAATCAGTATAAAAAATAACAAAGACCCGCTTGCGCAACTGCAAAACACAAGAAAGGCTGTTGCATATAATATTATAAAATCGTTGAATGAAATGAAAGGACTGAAATTCGTTGAAACGCTAAAGGTAACATTTGTAAAAATGACTGATGGACAATTAGAGTTTAAAACAGCATATTTCAACAGTGCAGCTCAAACAATTGTGAATAATCTGGACGTAACTGAATCACTACAGTTGTCAAAAGACCAAATAATGAATAAGATTGCAGTTTGGGTATCTGAAGGTTCAGGTTGGACAATTGAATCTGTTGACAGCCATTACCTCAATGTTGTGAAATATGCGCCAATGAAGGGCTCCTCATACATTAAACTACCGAATGAACTCAGAAACAGTGCAAAGGGTTTGATTAACATAAAGAATGATGATGATCTGTGCTTCATGTGGTGTCATATCAGGCACTTGAATCCTCAAGACAAATACCCACAGAGAATAAAGAAGACTGACAGAAAATTTGTCAATACATTACATTATTCAGGGGTTGAATTCCCAGTTGCAACCAAGCATTACAACAAGATAGAGAAACAAAATGAGATCAACATCAATGTTTTTGGTTATGAGAATAGACAGCCATATCCAATTTTTGTTTCAAAAGAGAAATATGAAGACTGCTTGAATCTGCTTCTAATAACTGAAAATGAAAACAAGCATTATGTGCTAATCAAAGATTTCAATAAGTTCATGTACAATCAAACAAAGCACAAAGAAAGAAAACACTTTTGTATGCACTGTCTTCAATGCTTCAGCTCTGAAAGGGTGTTGAATGATCACAAGGACAACTGATGCAAGTAAATGGCACACAGGCAATAAAAATGCCAAACAAAGATAACAACATACTGAAATTCAACAACTTTCATAAACAACAGCGGGTACCATTTGTGATCTATGCTGATTTTGAGGCCATCACTGAAAAAATACACGGTTGCCAACCCAACAGTGATAAATCATATACAGAGGCTTATCAGAAGCATACTGACTGTGGCTACGGCTATAAAGTGGTTTGTTGTTATGATGATAAATACAGCAAACCAGCAGCAATATACAGGGGTGAAAAGGCTGTGTACAAATTTATGGAAGCTATGCTGGAGGAGGTCAAATATTGCAAGAATGTTGTGAAAAAAAATTTTAACAAACCATTGAAAATGACTAAAGATGATGAAGAGAAATTCCGAAAAGCTGAAATGTGTCACATCTGTGATAAGAAGTATACTGAAAAGGATATTAGAGTCCGAGATCATTGTCATATTACTGGTAAATACAGAGGTTCTGCTCACCAAGATTGTAATCTGAAACTTAGAGTGAACCCAGAAGAAATAAAGATACCAGTCATATTTCACAATCTAAGAGGCTATGATAGTCATTTTATTATGCAGGAGATTGGAGCCATTGTTAAGAAGCACACTTACAAAAACAAGAAAGGTGAAGACTGTCAAATGAATATCAATGCTATCCCAAATAACATGGAGAAGTATATGGCTTTCATGCTTGGCAACCACTTGACCTTCATTGATAGTTTCCAGTTCATGAGCTCCAGTTTGGAAAAACTTGTAGGCAATCTACCTAGAGAAGCCTTAAAATACACCTCACAAGAGTTCAAGGGAAAGGATCTTAATCTGATGGCACAGAAAGGTGTTTATCCTTACGACTACATGGACAGTTTCGATCAATTCAATCAGAAGCTGCCCTCAAAAGAAGAATTCTATAGCATACTGAGTGATACGCATATATCAGATGAAGACTATGCGCATGCTCAAAATGTGTGGAATACATTCTCAATCAAAAATATGGGCGATTATCATGACCTGTACCTTAAAACAGATGTACTCCTACTGGCTGATGTATTTGAAAACTTCAGAAAAACATGCCTTGAGTACTATAAACTGGACCCGTGTCACTATTTCACATCTCCCGGTTTATCTTGGGACGCCATGCTTAAAATGACTGACATAAAATTAGAATTGATGACAGACATTGATATGTTTCAATTCATTGAAAAGGGCCTACGTGGTGGTATCAGTTATATAGCCAACCGTTACGGCAAAGCAAATAACAAGTACATGAAAGATTACGACGAGAAGGCGCCCTCGAAGCACATAATGTATCTTGATGCTAATAATTTGTATGGTTGGGCTATGAGTCAATATTTACCAACTGGTGGTTTCAAATGGTTGACACAAAAACAGATCAATAATTTAGACCTGGCTAAGTATAAAGAAGACAGCAACAAAGGTTTGATACTTGAAGTTGACCTTAAATACCCCCAAGAGTTACATGATCTACATAATGACTACCCACTTGGGCCGGAAAAGATTAAAGTGACAGGGGACATGCTATCAGATTATTGTAAAAACATAGCAAAGAAATATAAAATATCAACTGGTCTGGTACATAAACTGATACCAACATTAAGCAACAAAGAAAAATACGTGCTCCATTATAGGAACCTCCAATTATATACTGATCTCGGTTTGAAAATAACTAAAGTCCATCGAGTGTTAGAATTCAATCAATCCCCTTGGCTTAGGCAATACATTGATTTCAATACTGAAAAACGTAAGAATGCTAAAAATGCCTTTGAGAAAGACTTTTTCAAGCTGATGAATAACAGTGTATTTGGCAAAACGATGGAAAACCTCAGGAAGCGAGTAGACGTCAGATTGGTGACTGATGAGAAGAAGCTATTGAAATTAGCTAGTAAACCCACTTATGTTAGCAGTAAAATCTTCGATGAAAATCTAGTAGCTGTTCATAAGATAAAAGAAACACTTACTTTAAACCGGCCAGCATACGTGGGGATGTGTATTCTAGACCTTAGCAAGACACTGATGTACGATTTCCATTACAACTACATCAAAGAGAAATATGGAGATGAAGCAAAACTATTATTCACAGACTCAGACTCACTGACCTATGAAATTGAAACCCAAGATGTCTATAGGAATTTCTGGAATGATAAAGATAAATTCGATAACAGTGACTATCCTGAAAGCTCGCCATTCTCCGATAAGACCAATAAAAAAGTAATTGGTAAGATGAAAGATGAGGCTGCTGGAGTCCCAATATGTGAATTCGTAGGACTGAGATCGAAGATGTATAGCTATATTAAAGATGATCAGAAAGGAGGGAAGACAGCAAAAGGTATTAGTAAGAATATTATTAAGAATAACATCAAACATGAAAATTATAAAGAGACACTATTTGATAATAAACAGATGCATCATAGAATGAAAACAATCAGAAGTCAGAACCATCAACTTGGAAGTTATGAGATAAATAAAGTATCACTCAGCTGCTTTGACGACAAGCGGTATATTCATGATAATGGCGTGACAAGCTATGCGTATGGACATTATGAAATCTAGCTGTTGACGTCACGCCATATGATTTGCCTAGTTCAGGATAGTATTGTGAGTTTCAGGAACATTTGTTGGGGGGTTTCCCTTTCGAATGAGTCATCAAACTACGTCAGATTTTTCGCTTTTTACACATGCGTATTATTTTTTATCTTTGTAAATTTCATTTATGTACCACAAGCATAAAAATGAAAATACAAACGAAAATATAAGGGTTGTTTCACACAGATAAAGTGTGGCTTGTATACAGAGTATCTAACGATTGGAAAAAGCGGGGGCCTTTCGTTAGCGAAATGTATACAAGCCACCCCGTGGAATAACGAAAAACCCCCGCCGTTATTCCATGGGTTGAAAAAAAAAAATAAATAAATAAAAAATGAAAAAGAAAAAATCACCCTGAGATGGTGTCGGATTGTTGGGTAGAGCTATAGTTAAGCTTCGGCTTCTCAGAAGTGCCGGTTCAATCTCAAGCCGGAGGGTGAAAAAAAACAAATAAACAAATACTTGGCCTCAAGAGGGTCTGATAGGGCCAGAGCGGAGTGGAGGTGGGAAAGACATAAATGATAGTGCTCTGGTGGTGTGGTGGTGGGAATTCAAAAAAACAAAACAAAAAAAACCTCTCATGAGGGACGGGTGGTGATTCAAATTCCAAATTAAGTCCCTCATGAGAGGTTCTGGTGGCCACCAGTTTTGCTATTTTTTTTCTGCAGCTATAGGCGATGACTCATTCCCTGTTTTCCGAGAATGTCACGCTTGGTGATTTTTCCGAGAATGTCACGCATTTTAATAAACTATAGATGAAGTGTGCAGACCTTGGTTCCATCAGATTGAACAACTATAGATTCCATCAAATTAAATAACTATAGATTCCATCAAATTAAATAACTATATATTCCATCAAATTAAATAACTATATATTCCATCAAATTAAATAACTATATATTCCAGAATACGAGACCAGAAGGCGAGTAGTATAGTGTTTGGGGAAAACGAAATCAATTGATTTCGTACCCCCAAACACTATACTACTCTCTAGAGGTCAACTTTCTAAATTGTAAAACGTATTGTACAAAATAACCAACGGAAATGGTTGCTATTTTACAAAGCGCGAAGATTGACAGCTGACACGACATGGCAGCTACTGCTCAGCATACCAAAATAAGGTAACTGTCCGATTTGGCCTGTCCGATTACAAGTGTTTGTAATCGGACAGCTCAAATCGGACAGTTTGGACCTGAAGCAGCCAATTAAGCCACAAATAAAGGCTGTTAAGAACCAATCACATTCGAGCATTTTGTTATTGACACAATTACGTGTTAATAACATAACAGCGAACGTTTCTTTCAGTTCTTAACACTATAGAAACACTGACGTCAAAAAACATGTACAGTCAGCCAAGTGGAGGAAAACACTCGTCCGCTTGAAAAACAACAAACAAACAATTCGACTAGATTCGAGTAGATTGTTATTTATATCCAGTCGAGACAAAAATACAAGTTTCATTCCTGAACAAAAGTAATAACGATTAAACCTCAAATGCTAAGCTTCAATTTATTTAAGTTACCTGTGTTGTTGAGCTTTCTACGACTTGAAAATATGCATCGATCCGCTGAAGTAAAAACACGCATCTACAAAAATAGCAAACGGTTTGTCCAAAGAAAGAACTTCTTCCACCAAGTATGAGCTACTCGTTTCTCCCATTAATGCCGGTGAATTGTTAAGTGAACTTTCGTGGTGAGCTGCAAGACTCCGTGGTAAAGTGAACAAGCCCTTGAAGCGTTAAATCATTTTGTTTTTCAATCACACAATCCGGGCGTCACACAAGTGGATCCAAAATTTAAGAATTTCCTGAGAAAGAACGTTTTGCTCTTCCATTTTATCAGTTGAAAATTCACCATCCGGAGTATCTTTTAAGTAGTTCTTGATTTTCATGCCTTTTACGGGAATTAAAAGAGAGAACTTCGAAGATGAAGTTGTTGTGCTCAAAATGAAGAAACCAACTGAATGTGAAATCTCGAGCCGCAGAGAGCGCGCGAAAAATTAAGCCTCGTTTTGGTTTGGGTGTCATACACCTGGCTTGAGCCTGCGATCCAATAAAAAACCAGTACCTGGTCAGCGGTCAACTTCAAGAAAACAGCTGACCTCGATAAGGTCTTAACTGGAGCCCGCGATTTGGTCACGTACTACTGGTCAGCGGATACCTTGTTTTGACAGGTGTCAATTGGCCATAACATTGACGTCCTATATCAAAAGATGTACATTAAGGGGGGACTAACTTAACTACAAAATTAGCTAAAATTGTTGCTGTGGAAAGTTCCCAACCCTCATACTTTGGAAACCCTAACTTGCACAGGCAAGCTGTCTGGCTATGTTTTTACAATCAAAAAGGTTTTGGTAAGTCACGTGACCAGAACAGATAAAAGGCCTAAAAGTCGAGTGGCGTACACTTCTGGATATCAAAAATTGTGCCAATGGTTAACGATCGCAAGGTGCAAAACTCTACGTATCGATTTTTGGAAATTCGCGTTTTTGTGAGATTTATGACGTCATAAGCACGCAAATTCATACCATGTCGTCATTATCATTGCAGTTGTGAACGTTAACAACAATTGCTTACGTAGGCTTGTAAAGAAGGCTGGAATATCTCCGATTGGCAAAAAAAAATCGGAACTACACATCAAGTTTTAGGGATTTTTCTCTCTAAAGCGCGGTTGTGGCCTGGGGCAAGTTGGGCATCCGCAATAACAGCTTATAAATTTTACATGTTCACCTCTTCGCACGTTTCACCAATATAGATAGTCAAATGAAGAATGATCCTCGCAGTTGTGAAAGCAATTTATGCAATTGCGAAAAGAAGCCTGAAAAAAATTCAGGTCCTGAATTTTTTTCAGGCTTCTTTTCGCAATTGCATAAATTGCGTTTACAACTGCGAGGATAATTCTTCATTTGATTTCATTTCCGCAGTTCATATATGATTCATTTCATATATCATTCACACTCATTTCTTTCACGGGAACATATGAACCCACAATTGACCTGCTCCCAACGTCAGTGGCTTCATAGCTCAGTTGGTTAAAGCGTCGCACCGGTAATCGCGAGGTCACGGGTTCAAACCCCGTTGAAGTCCTGAATTTTTTTTTTCAGGCTTCTTTTCGCAATTGCATAAATTTCGTTCACAACTGCGAGGATCATTCTTCATTTGATTTCATTTCCGCAGTTCATATATGAATCATTTCATATATCATTCACAATATAGAGAGTGGCAAGAACACCGAAAAACCGTGTTTTACAAATACAAGCCGTAAAAATCCCTTGACAACAACGCTAAGTCTGTAGTTAAGTTAGTCCCCCCTTAAAAGATGTACACAAAACGCGGGTTACAACATACAATTAATGGGACATTTAACATCGCATACATGGAGGGGCGTACGTACGGAGGAACGTACGTACGACTTACCTACGACGTACGTCAGGAGCCCATGAGTAGGCGCCTCCATATGCACTGTTTCTTTGAGTCAACTTTTGCGCGTATCTTTCTACTTTTAGAACTGCTTTTTCTACAGGAGGCTTAAATTTACCGGAAAAATCTGTTTTCAGTAAATTCCGCCTAAAAGAATCCGTAATAATTTGTGGCCAAAGGTGGGGAGCGCATTGTCCGATCCTTCTCTTGGGCATTCTAAACAGTGCGATCGAAATTAAAATCCGCAGCGTTCTAAAAAAAAAAAGGATACGCGCAAAGGTTGACACAAAGGGCTTGTATGGGAGAGTGAAGCTCCTATTCATGCGCTCCTGCGTACGTACGGTGGCCAAAACCAAATTCTCTCGAGCAGATGGGTTACCATATTTTCTTAACCATGGTGCTCCGCTTGGCGGAATTTCGGGCCGCCGGAGCTCCCCTATTAATAATGATCGATCGATTGCCGGAGAAGGGCAGCGTATGCTACATGCAAGCCTCGAAATTTTTTGTCAAACCGTTTTTGCGGCGAAAATTTGCTAGGTTGGGCCGAGTGGTAACCATAAGTCAGGGGTGAGTGACAGATACCACAGTGAAAACGACTTAGGAAAGAAAACAGTATTACTAGAAGCTGCCAGTTTCCATAGTAATGGCTACTAAACTTGTTGTCATATCTTGTTTCGATCAGCTGTCCATTTTGCACGAATGCAGTTCTTCAGAGAAATACCAGCAGCTAACTACAAGAAAATTGAGCCAGCAATTGTTTCATGGAAGATACCGCTTCATCACAAACTATGGCAGTTACGTTTAGATTACAAATCACTTCAAAATATTCAAAGCAGGGTTCTTGTTCAGAGCGGGTAATCAGTTATTTTTACTAGACTGCGAGAAGTCTCTAATTTCGGCGATGAATTGCTGGGTAGGCAAAAGACACGCGCATGCGCATGAAGTTGTGAGACGCGACCGAAGTTTAGAGACTACAGACAAAGCCAGGGAGTTTGAATTAATCGCGTACATTCCAAGCGCAAAACTCTGATTGGCTCTTTCTTAGAATCTGTCAACAGTACACAAGCCGCTGTCAACACTCATGATAACATTGACTTGGTACAGATTACAGGCTTGTCTCAATTAGTTATAACCACTTTGACAAGAGGTTTTCCAGTTTCATTCAAGACCACTAACTCTTCAATCTCTGAGAGATCAGGGCCATAATTTATGGACCTCCTCGCTTCGGGTATCTTTTCCGAGATCGACTCCAGTCTAACTGATTTTGAGGTGGCAGAATTTGTAGAGGGGGAACGTGCCATGCATTTAAACCTCTCGCTCGTGATCGGCAAAGACTCACTGGCAGAATTCGGACAACTTTGCGACCCGGCTTGTGAACTAAGAAACGAAACAGTGCAGTTGCAGCACGGATTTTCCTGGCGCATTTCTCACACACTCGGAACGAGGGTGAAGAAGATTGTTCACACTCAAAACCCATTTCACTTAGAAGCTCCACAAGCCGACATCTCCCCACTCCGTCTCGTTTTGGGATCTCGTAGAAATTTTCCATAGAAACGCATCCCTTGAAATCCCTGTGATTACAGTAACAGGAAAATTGCAGGTAGGCTTTTAGAAGGCCTTCCTACCGCTTTCTTTGTCTCCTTCAATCTTCCTAGAAAAAATGGGTCGAAGGAGACTCTGCTCGCAGGGTATTTACACATGGCTTCCCTCAAGACAACTTAAACAAGAAGGCTTTTCCATCTTTTTTTTTTTTTTTTTTTTTTTTGGTGTAACGTCTCCCACAGTTTATCGATGACAGGAGCAAGTGAAGAGAAGGAATCTCACTGGTTGCGCTTAATTGGCTTAAAAGACGATATGAAATTTACACTTCAAATCACTCGGCCACGAATGGTCAAACTCGCTGGTTTTGTCTGTAGTCTCTAATTTTCGGCGCTCCCCTCACGTCGCGTCTCCTCGCAACATCGCGTGTGCTTGTTATTCGCCCGCCCCACAACCCACTGCCGAAATAAGAGACTACTCGCAGTATAACTTTTAATGGCTTTTCAAACACATTTTACCGGCTATGTTGAGTGAAGTCAATTCATTAATTAATTAAGAAATTTCTATAGTGCATTTTCCTAATGCCCAAATGCGCTTTACAGTTTCAAATAAATTAGAATCTTTACACTAAAAACTACAAATATAGCAATATAAAAAACTAAAAATCAAAAAAGTCAAAAGTCTAAAAGTCCTAAAAATCGAAAAAGTCAAAAAGTCTAAAAATAGGCTTGTCGAAAAAAATAGGTCTTAAGCTTAGCTTTAAAAATAGGGGCCGATGCGCTGCTTTTAATCTCAAATGGAAGGGAATTCCAAAGGTAAGGCGCACACACTGAGAAAGCCCTCAAGCCAATCGATTGATGAACTGTAATGTTAAACACAGGGCTCAAAGTTTCCGACCAGCTGGTCGCACATGCGACTAGATTTTTTTATCGTGCGCCTGAAAAATCATGTGTGATCGCACTTGCATGCCTAAAACGCACGAGTCCAGTGCGACTGAGCTCATTTCTACTTAACTGACCATCCTCGTATACTCTGACTAGTTAGACGCAAAAAGGAAGCTCAAAATAATGAATTCAAATAAAAACGTAGGTATAACACAATCAGGCTCCAAATAATAAAGCTACATCATTTTCCTTGCGCCAGGGTGTGTTTTATTTGTCCTCCCAATGACGTTTCCATTTAATCCCAGACTCTTTTCGGTTTTGTAAAGACTCCGCTGACACGTGTGCGAGAAGTCCACCTTCCAAAGCATGTGCTTCTTGCCGACAATCTAGTTTGCCAATGTCAGCTTAAAACAACACTTAACTTACAAACCACGCAATTAGCTTCTTAAGTAATAGCTGTCTAGCTTTCAGCTCTTCGAGTAATTAATCACAAGAAACAAATCCATATGCTCTTCTCGCTTTCTCCACAAATTTCACATCCTTTGACACCGTGTGAAGAAACGTCGACTTCAACACGTCAACTAGATTGCAATTCACATCAAATCCCAATTCACACCAATTGGAAGTGTTGACTGATTTTTGTGTCATAGCTAAGCGATGAGATGGTCCCAGACTACCATTAACAATTTTTACTGAAACGAATAATCGCCGTATCTTTTTTAAGCAAGCCTTTTAAAATTTAATTCTTGTGGTATATCAAGGCCAGCAGACCTGGCTTTAATCTAAAACTGAAGTGCATTGCACATCGAAATGAAATGAAATGGTTGTGAGCAGTAAACTGACAGTGTATATTGTCTTAGTTATTACGTGGTTTGCCTGTGGGCGGACCACGTTATAAATTCGGTTCGTTTCTCTACTAATCCATTACCTGCTGATAACTTTAGGAGATAGAGAATAAATGTGATACCGAGTAAATGCATTGTGTCTATAATACAGGCAACAAATGCAAAGAGTCGTTGATGTACTTGTAATATTTCGAAATAATTCTATATCATCATCTTCAGACAGAATAGGCATAATTCCCTACTGGCTTTTAAACCAATGTTCAAAGATGGTGCTGAACGCTTGATATGGAAAGCTTCTTTATATAGTAGTAGGTTCCAATTATCATCGCTGTCTATTATGTTTGTGTTATTACGCACGGTTTGGGTGAAAAATTCTTTGTTCATTGGAGTGGAAGGTGGGTTGTTATCATTGATAAAAATGTCCGGTAGGTTGTATAAGACTTTTATGTGTTTGATTTGATCACAATAGCGCAGATGTTTGTTTGTCCGTGAGCGCATGTTCTTGAGTGCGGAGATGCAGAGTTCTGTTCGCTTTGCCGATGTACGAAGAATTGCAACCGGGGCAAGTGACTTTATATACAACATTTAATTGGCTTAATGGTGGCGGAAAAGCTCGTAAATTAAAACTACGGCTATCGCTACAACAACAACGACCAACAACAACAACAACAACAACAAATGCAAAATTTGTAAAACCACCACAGGGACGGAATATAGGAGAAAAAATACGAGAACCTGAAATGGCGTTCACAGCGCCCGACTTCTTTGATGGATCGACACTACCTCAATTTTTCTTTTGTTTTCTCGTACATGGCATGAAGAAAATTCCAAATTACTTTTTAGCAAGTTGTGATCATTTTTTGACATATAGGGTTACCATAGCAACATTACAGCCTCAAAGAAACACCCTTAATTTTCGCTTAATGTTCCTGTAACTCAAAACACCAATCGAGTGACCCCCGTTTTTTTAATTGTTGAATTGCAAAGCAGTAATTCTACTTTGGGCTCAGAGCCACCTTGATTTTTTTTATAATTTATAGTGGTTCTGAACCAAATGTACAGATTTTTTTAAAACTTAATAAGAGGCGGTTCTGTTGCTATGGTAACATCATATGTCAAAATGATCGCAACTTGTTGAGAAATAATTGGGAATTTTTTGATACCATGTTCAAGGAAAGAGACAAAAAATTATGGGAGTATCGATCCATTAAAGAGTTGATGTTTAAAAATAACAAAACTATTTTGAGCACCTTAACTTAAGGTGGTCTTTACCCTATTAGTACTCCTATTGTCACTGGCAGCTTTTAAGCTAGAAGTAAAAATTTTTTTCGTGTTGTCATAAACGGGGTTGGGAAAGGGGGCTGAGCTTGTCTTATTTTAATTATGTTATTGTTGTATAGCTTAGTTATGTGTATTATTATCTTTTTTTAGATTATCTTAAAGCTTATATTTATTTCATCCTTAGTTTAGCATATTGGTGATCTTAGTATGGAGTGCTACTTACTCTTTTTCAGATTTATCAGATTATTTTTAAATTTATATTTACTTTATTTGTAATGTGCCATTAAATTGTAATTATAAAAAGGATTAAAGAACTTTTTGGAAACCTTAGGTTTTTTTGTTAAAACGGAGTTGGGGAGGAAGGAGGGGTCTTAAAACTGTTATTTCTCCAAAGATTTTGATAAAGGACTGGGTGCGTTACGCATGTTTATTATATGACTGGGTTTTTCAGCAGTCAAGATGAATCAATTCTCCTGCTGTGATTGGCTACCAGCGAGGTCAAGATGGAGCCATTTTGATCGCTCGGGATAGCCCGTTCGTCCCGCGTTATATAATAGCGTCCTTTGAGTCATATAATAAATCCTTTATTGACCAAGCTTGTTCGGTCAAGATGGTGGGATATTGGCCTCGTTCTTTTTTTGCGTGTTTATGGACCTCGACTTCGTCTCGGTCCATAAATACGCAAAACAAGAACTTGGCCAATATCCCGCCATCTTGACCTCACGCTTGGCCAATAACCCATATATATTGTCACATGGCAGCTGGTCACGTGACTATACTCGGCTCATTTGAATTCACTCTTTGGTCGGCTGAATCATTTGTAGAATTTACCTTGGAAATTTGTTAAATTTGCCCTAAATAACTGTGTTTGGGTCATTTGCTGGTGCCTGAGCTCATCATCAAGCGCTGAGAAGGCCTAAACGTTGCCAATTCAAAAGAACATGCTTAGTGGCACTTAGGGCCTGATTATATGGCGAATTTCAGCCCTGGCTGAAATTTACCCCGCCCCCTGGGCTGAAATGTTTTTGCGATTACATTGCGAATCTCAGCCCAGGTTGAAACTTCACCCTGTCGTCCCACCCATCCCACCTCACACCCCACCCACCCCACCCATCCCCCCTCACCCCACTTTACCTCTTTACTATACGAGGCCCAGTTTCTTCTCGGCCCTTCCAATTTGCACAAAAGTTAAATGGCGTCAAAAATACCATCACTGTGCATACCCGAACTGAAATCTCAGCCCGGTTAACCGAGTTGAGATTTCAGTTCGGCTTCCAGAGCAAGTCTTCTTAAAAAGACGTTTGCGATTACATGAAGAGAATCAGTCAGCCCGGGCTGCTCGTTTTAAGCTACTGACAATGTGTTGTTCATGGACAAGGAGCCAAAAAGCAAAGGAAAGTCTTCAGTCTTCACTTGTGGGAGTTTCATTGAAAGTTTGTCCAGACAAACGCTTGAGCAAACGCGGAAAAAATGTTTGTGGTTGGTTTTTATTTTCAAGCTTCAAATCTCTGAATTTGATGATGGAATTACATCATGACTGTCGTTTTATACTCACTAGTTTGCTCCGGCATTTCTTAAGAATTTTAATTTTTTTTTCTTAAAGGAGCACTGTCACCGGGATTTTTGCTGTTTTTGGTTCAATTCTGCCAAAATTACTGCCTTTTATCTGTTATCGTGCAAATAATGCTGCTACAGAATCAACAAGATGAATTCCAATGAAATTTTAGCAAGAAGAGCTAAACCATAATAATGTTTTGGTGATTTTTCAATGCATAGCTTGAAATTTTGAAAAAACTGGCAAGTTTTTTCAAATTTCAATCCATTTCCATCCTCGTCATCTTACATGGAATACAAATGTTTATGGTGTCAATGCAGTACTACAGTCACTGGTAACAAGACTAGACCATTATTTTAAGGTTTCCACTGATGCATTGGCAGTTTTAAGCTTTTTAAAGTGATGGTACAATAGCGTGACACTGCCCCTTTAAGAAATGCCGGAGCAAACTGGAGTGTTTAATTTTTGAAATGCTCTTGATTAAGAAGAAAAGACCGAAGCTAAATACCCAAAGTGACTCTATTGGCGCGAAACTCTTTGTGTGAACACTAGACTCTCGCGATATTATTTCATTATTCACATTCTTATCATTCACATACACACCTATTTCTGTATATATGTAGTGTCAATGAAGTTAACGTATCCACATTCGACAATGATGACATGAGGTCGTCGAAACGTCATGTAACGTTTTTATCGTTAATTTTCCTTTTGAAATGTTTTTCTAAATCGATCTTTATCAGAAAATATGGATAACGGGAAATTGAATGGCATCATTTCTCTTAATATTAAAAAACCACTTGATTCAATAAATAATGTTATTCTTCTAAATAAGATGAAGAAACATTTTGGTATCTCGAGCCGGCATAGAACTGAAGAGAGAGCGCAGCAATGCAGTATTAAGGGGGACTAACTTAACTACAAAATGAGCTAACATTGTTGCTATGGAAAGTTCCCAACGCTCATATCTTGGAAACCCTAACTTGCACAGGCAAGCTATCTGGCTATGTTTTTACAATCAAAAAGGTTTACAAGATTTTCGAGTCACAACCATATTTGGTAAGTCACGTGACCAGAACAGAAAAAGGCCTAAAACTCGAGTGGCGTACACTTCTGGATATCGAAAATGGTGCCAATGGTTAACAATCGCCAAGGTGCAAAACTCTACGTATCGATTTTTGGAAATTCGCATTTTTCTGAGATTTATGACGTCATAAGCACGCCAATTTATACCATTTCGTCATTATCATTGCAGTTATGTACGTTAACAACAATTGCTTACGTAGGCTTGTAAAGAAGGCTGGAATATCTCCGATTGGCAAAAAAAATCGGAACTTCACATAATTTTCTCCAAGTTTTAGGGATTTTTCTCTCTAAGGCGCGGTTGGGGCCTGGGGCAAGTTACGCATGTGCAATGGCAATTTATTAATTTTACATGTTGACCTCTTCGCACGTTTCACCAATACAGTGGCAAAAACACCGAAAAACTGTGTTTTACAAATACAGTCCGCAAAAATCCCTTGGTAACAACGCTAAGTCTGTAGTTAAGTTAGTCCCCCTTAATGGGCAACTATCATCCAAGAAAACAATCACGGCGTGCCTCAGAGCTCAATCCTGGGTCCATTGTTGTTCTTATTATATATCAATGACCTGCCTGAGTGTTTAAGATCAACTGCTCTGATGATAGCCAAATCTTCTTATCCTCTTACGAAGCCAACGAACTTGCCATTTAACTAAATTCTGACCTCGCTCATGACCGCAACTGGCTTATAGAAAATAAACTTCAAATACACCCCTATAAGTCTAAAGTGATGTTTATTGGCTCCTTAAATAATTTGAACATTAAGAAGAACCCCTTTGCTCCAGTAAATACGCTTGAAAAGGTTTATAAGAGCCTACTACAGCCTTATTATGAATATTGTTCCCCTCGTTGAGACAACTGCGGCAAATTACTGAAAGATAACTTACAAAAATTTCAATCTCGTGCTGCTAGGGTTCTTACTGGTGCCAGTTATGATATTCGTTCAGCTGATATAATCGAGACCCTCTCTCAGGACACACTTGATGTGAGGCGGCTCCGTGCCGGCCAAATCAACATTGATGTATAAAATACTAATGATGCCACTAAGGAATGCTGATCAGACTAATTACCATCTCAGAAATAGTTCTACAGATCTGACACTTCCTAAACCGAAGAGAGAGTTTCTAAAAAGAAGTTTTAAATATAGCGGCGCGATGCTTTGGAACCAACGTCCAAATGAAGCAAAATTAGCGGAATCGGTATATTCATTTAATAAAAATATCAAAACGTAATTGGGTCATGCCATGCTACATAGTCTTGTGTTAAGTTTCTATGTCACATGCATTCGTTCAGTGATAGAATATGCTTACCAAGTCTTCCATAAAAGCTTGCCAGCATATTTGTTTGATGAGTTGGAGAAACTTCAAAGACGCGCTCTACGGATTATTGCCTGGACTTAAGTTATGCAGTGGCTCTTAAGAAATCAAACCTTGTCACGCTTTATATAAGAAGGTAAGAATTAACGGAGCGTTCATTCAATGAAATCGTTTTCAATAGTAATCATAAACTTCACCACTTGCTACCTACGCGTAACAGCGTTTTCAATACCAGTGTGCAAAACCCAGAGATTCGCTGATATATAGGACCTTTCACTAGTATTTATACGCCCATGATTCGGCTATTTTCTATAGTTATAGCGTTTCTCTTTTATAATCTTTTCGCTTTTGCTCTTTGTTTATTGTAATTTGTATTTTAGCATACATATTTAGATTTTTAGTATTTGCATAGTTTTTATGTTTTATATCTTTTTGTAAATCCAGCCTTCTGGCTGCCAAAGATGTTTTAATAAACTGTCTATTTAGTCATGTCCTAGCTACCCTAATACTTTTTAATATTTAGTTTGTAACTGTTAGTTTTCGTTCTCAGCTGAATTTTCGTAGTTTTAGACTTATCATATTAGTATGAATGATATATGAAATGAATCATATATGAACCGCGGAAATGAAATCAAATGAAGAATGATCCTCGCAGTTATGAACGCAATTTATGCAATTGCGAAAAGAAGCCTGAAAATTTTCAGGACTTCAACGGGGTTTGAAACCGTGACCTCGTAATTACCGGTGCGATGCTCTAACCAACTGAGCTATGAAGCCACTGACGTTGGGAGCAGGTCAATTGTGGGTTCATATGATCCCGTGAAAGAAATGAGTATGAATGATATATGAAATGAATCATATACGTATGAACCGCGGAAATGAAATCAAATGAAGAATGATCCTCGCAGTTATGAACGCAATTTATGCAATTGCGAAAAGAAGCCTGAAAATTTTCAGGACTTCAACGGGGTTTGAAACCGTGACCTCGTGATTACCGGTGCGATGCTCTAACCAACTGAGCTATGAAGCCACTGACGTTGGGAGCAGGTCAATTGTGGGTTCATATGATCCCGTGAAAGAAATGAGTATGAATGATATATGAAATGAATCATATACGTATGAACCGCGGAAATGAAATCAAATGAAGAATGATCCTCGCAGTTATGAACGCAATTTATGCAATTGCGAAAAGAAGCCTGAAAAAATTCAGGACTTCAACGGGGTTTGAAACCGTGACCTCGTGATTACCGGTGCCGGCGATGCTCTAACCAACTGAGCTATGAAGCCACTGACGTTGGGAGCAGGTCAATTGTGGGTTCATATGATCCCGTGAAAGAAATGAGTATGAATGATATATGAAATGAATCATATACGTATGAACCGCGGAAATGAAATCAAATGAAGAATGATCCTCGCAGCATCGCACCGGTAATCGCGAGGTCACGGGTTCAAACCCCGTTGAAGTCCTGAAATTTTTTCAGGCTTCTTTTCGCAATTACATAAATTGCGTTCATAACTGCGAGGATCATTCCTCATTTGATTTGACTTATCATGTTATTAATCGCGTGTTATTATCTTTTAGTCTCTATTGCCTGCATGTACAAACACGCCCCCATGGAAACCAGCTAAATGTTGTTGGGGCTAGCGTCGAGGTAGCGTGTTTCTTTGCCGGGATTTAAATAAAGTACACCATACCATATCATACCATATCTATTCTGTTGTAGATAGTGAGTAGCGGTTGTCAGCAAAATGGGGGCTTCTTCTTCGTGCTTTCAAAAACATCGCCAACAACAATATCAATCGTTGCGAAGGTCACAAAAATACTGTACGCCTGAATGATCTGCCCATGAGAACAGCATTCATCATAACATTTTCTTTTAGTATAAATCTACTAGCGTTCTATCACACGATGCCGTTCATTTATTGATTACGCTACTCGCTATCTATTCTGTTGTAGATAGTGAGTAGCGGTGGTCATCAAAATGAAGGCCTCTTCTTCGCGTTTACAAAAGTGTCTGTGACGAGGATTAAGATAATTTAGTAGATTTATTCTAATTCGGGCTGCCCCTGGCAGCTTATTGTATATTGAAATTTGGCAGAAAGACTTTGGGAACGTAAGCAGGCAGGTCGAAGTTAGACCTGAGGTGGCCCTCGACCTTCTTACAAATGAATGGCCCAATAAAAGAACTGAGTGAGGTGGACAAGTCATGGACTGAACCATGCAAAGTTAGCAGAAACCACAGTGAAATGACAAACGCGCATAAGAACCAACCAACCACGAAATCGCAAGGAAGGTGATAAAAGAGAGCGACCAAAGAAAGACACAAAATAAACTGCGCATAAAACTGCACATGAAACAAATGATTGCATAAAACAATTCTTAGAGGTAAAAGTTTACTTAACTTACCTTGAATAAAAGAGGCAACAAATGATACCAACGTAGCTGTCTTATCACATGACCCATACTCAAACCTTAGAGGGTGTAGAGTACTAAAGTGATGACGTCTCAAAACTAAATTTGTGAAATTATGGGATTTGTTTGGATATTCAGAAAGGACACGAAAAAAATCAGCATTTTCTTACAGTTTGAGAGCGAAATATTAGTACCGTTATGCTCTGCTGACTCCATACAAATTCTCAGCTAAATTTGACTTCGTTCATAACGTTATGAACCAAGTTGAATTTTTAAGGATTTATATGGAGTCAGCAGAGCATAACGGTGTTTTATCCGAGAGCCAATTTGCCTTTAAATGCTAAATTTTGGCAAGTTAGCATTTTTCATCTTGCTCTTTCTGAAAATCTCAACAAATTCTATAATTTCAAAAATTCTAATTTTTGTGACGTCACACTTTAGCACTACGAATAACTCCCCCCGAGTCCCAGGCCTCCTCGGATACGAAAGCCAATAAACAGGAGAAAAAGACAAAAAATTTAAATTTGCGGGCAAATATTTCATTTGCGAGCATATCAAAATACAGTTAGCTATTTTGTGTATTTAACAAAATTAACACATGAGCGATTAGACAAGACAGGTTTGTTTAAAACGCTTGACTTTAATTAAGTTTCTTCTCTTTTAATCTCGGCATTTGATGGAGTAACACGAATCTGTTTGGTCCAGGGTTAGGGTTAGGGTTAGAGAGCAGCCCGCCTTATTGCAAATAATAGAATAATGTTTGCGCTTTCCGAACGATTTTCGAAATTTGGCAACCCAGTTCATTAGTTGCTGTGGCAAAGACATCTTCAAAAAGGTCTGTTATGAAGAAAGATCTAATCGTTTTATCAGCAACTAGCTCAACTGCTGAAACCAGGGGCCTGGAATTCGCCAAATCAATTCTCAGGCTCACTTCCAATAAAAAGTCAAAAACCTAGCACACGAAGTAAGCGACGCTCTTTATTGTCGGTTGTTATGCGGGGTGGTTATTGATACTATTACACTATGTAAAGGAATGCATTCTGCTAAAACGCCAACAAAACAAAATAGACGAATAAACAGTCAAACAAGCGGTAATGTACGGGTCCGCAAATGATCCCAGGACCGCAAATGATCCCGGACCGCAAATGATCCCCGAAATGGACCGCAAATGATCCCCAAAATGGACCGCAAATGATCCCGGACCGCAAATGATCCCGATATTGGACCGCAAATGATCCCGACCAAAAATAAGGAATGGCATGGATTGATATAAAAATGACACACAAAAAACACGTTTTATCATTTTGAGAATTATTCCATAGTTCTTTTCTTTTTTTTTTTTTTTTTTTTCGTTTTTAGTGGAAAATTTGTGATCTTGCGTGGCGTTCTGTCTGTTTGTTGATTTCAGGACGCCGGCTGCATAGCACAGTAATTGATTTTGTAAAGACACTTGTTGTGGACTGCGAGTTTCGCTTCATGTCTTCTGTTTATTGTGTTGTACATCCCAGGACGTTCGAGAACATGCTTAATCAGATTTCATTTCTGTCGGGTAAATGATTACCCTGGGTGCCAGAGGTTATTTTTTTCGTTTGAAGGAGGGAATTTACGCGGCGAAGCCGTACCAACGAGGCGCGAAGTTTGGCTTTTCAGGGATATTTATTTTTTCAACGGGCCTCTGGAGCCAGGGTAGTAAATGATCAACGCTTCGGTGCACGACTGCCCGATTTCAGTGAAAATCGAGCATGTATAAATTAGCCTGGAAACAGGCTCCGCAGTGGGATTTTAAAAGGAGCGAAAAGAAGGATCGTGGCGAAAAAAATCGGTGAGCAAAGCCCGCTTGGCTAGCCAATTTTTTTTTTCGGCCACGTTCCTTAATTTCGCTCCTTAATCCCACTGCGGAGCCTGGTCCCAGGCTAGTATAATTCAATTGTATAATCACAAATACAACGGATAATGACACACATACCCGTAAAGAAATAACTGAAAAATTCCGCAGTTGATTTCGTTATCTTTTGAAATAAAAGTCTTTGTTCACTGAGCACTCTCATTTAAAATTGTACTCAGAATACTAGAAGTGTTTCTTTCTCACATTCATGGGATCAGCCGACTGGCCTGTGGCAGGCGAGAAACGCGGTGATGTGGTTGAAATCGGAGCAGGGGTCAAAGATCATCCAAAACTTGTCACAGTCGTGTGAGCTGTGACTCCCACGCTTTCGGAAAATATGGCTAAACTGTCTTGTTCTTATTTCATTGGTATCATTTGTGAACGTTCTTGGAGTTACTAAAGATAAGAACAAACACAAAGATCTCTAAAGACGGAAGGAAAAACGAGATAGGTTTGGATACTGGTGTGATAACACTGATTGACTGCTTCACATCAGTCTGATTGTGTGACCACGTTTACCTTTTTAAAATTAATCAGATGATGATAGTTGTGAACCATGATTTAAGGCTTTGATAAAAATAATCGCAATTCATGCCAATTCCCTATCCACACTATTTCACCATCCGTGCCATTCCTTATTTTTTGTCCGGGATCATTTGCGTTCCAACATGGTGCAATAAGGGGATCATTTGCGGTCCAATTTGGGGATCATTTGCGGTCCGGGATCATTTGCGGTCCTGGGATCATTTGCGGACCCGTACAGAATTACATTGGTACGCTGGCCGATTTCGAGTTAAAGGAGTGGCTTGTTGGCCGATTTTTGAGCTTGCTAGCTCGATTTGGAACACGCTGGTTCCCAAAAATCACTTGACTAAAGTACACACACGTATTTAATATAAAAACTGTAAGATTAAAACACAAAAAGCACTTTTTGCTGAACTCTCGTCGACGACTTCACCTGCGACTGGCTACGACTTGGACCACGAGGACAGATCACAGGGGCACCCAACGAGACAAATCAGCCAAAAGCTGTAGAAAGGCAATTTTAAGCACCCTATGATGTTTGAAGCCTGTTTAAAGTGATGTTTTCGTTAGCTAGAAGAATTTGATCTATTCGGATTCCCTAGCTGAAATTTTAATTGCCAGAAAATTTTAGGGAACAAATTCTTCCTTTAAGAAAATGGTAGCTGAAATGAACTTTCCACGAACTTTAAAGAGAACTATTTTCCATCCGAAAATGCTAGCTGACATGTTTGACTGCCAAAAACAGCAATTGCGAAAACCTCAGGGGAGTATGATTTCGACAATGCGAATCTTTTAGGCCATGTTTAATTTCAATTACGAAAATCCGAGTGCACTCTTTTTTCTACGCCGAAAACCTAAGGCGAACTACCTCCTGCCGAACAGATATCTACCGAAACTTGTCGTTGGATGCCCCTGAGATCACCACAACGGACCACGAGGACGCACGGACGACTTAAATAACACCAAGAGGACAGATGGCCTATGACGATTGGTGAAAGACGGAATAACCACGGAACTCACAAACACGCACACGGCTCGTGGATTCTCAGTTCTGCATCACGTTTTCGCTCGGAAACAATGTGCTGTATTACGTCATAAATGTTACCTTACATTACCTTCTGTTACATCGCTTCGAGATTCTTTCTGGCCTTGAAACTTTCGCGCGCGAATTTATTATGCTGCCGCCTCGAAGTCTCGCGTCTTCGCTCGGCTGCTCGTTGACAATAAGGATTTTACTTTAAGGGTTAAAAACTTATCTATAAGTGGGTTGTGAGACTCTGCGTTTACTTTTATAATGTACTTTTATAATGCACTAAACTGTGGCAGGGACAGTTAGGTGAATAGGTTTTCAAGAGGTCACGCGCGTGCGAGTTATCTCACGCAAGGTTTGGGGAGTGTATAGAAATAATACGGCATAAATTGCGTTCGAGAAACCCAGAAAAAGAAAAACAGAAAACAGAGACACAGCTCCGACCAGTATACCATGGTTTGAAAACACTCAAACTTTTTACTAAATCGTAATTAAAAATGATTTAATAGACTCTCACAGATCTCAAAGTACACCTTTTGCTGGTCATTACCAGAAAATACACTTTCAATAACGCAGGTATCACTTTCATTAACGTCAAAATACATTCATCTCGACGAATGGTTCGCTCATTATCGCTGTTTACAAATTCATAAACTCTTTTCCCTACGCTCCACTAAATATGATTCCTCAGGGAATCATTGCCTTGAAAATTTGCAACTTTCCCAAATGGTTGAAATGAATCATTGCTCAGGGAATCATTGCCTTGAAAACTTGCAACTTTCCCAAATGGTTGAAATGAATCATTGCTATGGCCAAATACTCAGGTTTTAGACTTCATCATCCCGTAAACTTACTAAAACTCCCAATTTTGATTTAATATGACCGTTTATTCGGTTGTGAACCAAAAATGTTGGCTTAGAATGCCCTCGGGCAACACCAAAAAATACGCAA
>JAEMWC010000993.1:0-77500 GCA_016490735.1 Pachyseris speciosa | reverse complement strand
GGTATATTCATTGCCCGACTGAGGAAATATTGCAAGAATTGCTTAGGGACAAGGGTGACAGTCGATGTCCGCGATCGCATTCCAAGACGCGAGAGACAATAGCAAAATACATTCCAAAGGGAGAGTCTTTTTTTTTTTTTCATCATAGAGGGAAGCAGATGCTTGTTGCTTTGATAGGTGATCGTTTATAGCACGAATTTTGCCAGCAAATGAAGTAAAGATAAAATTTATGGGCAAAATGTTATATCACACGATGTATTTTCAGTCCCAAGTTTAGTCACAATCCTCAAGACATACTCAAGGATCCAGCCTTGTTTAATTTCCAGCTCCTTTGGGAATGAGTGCAAAGTGTGCTGGTTCCCTCAGCATGTTATCAAATCTAGTTTTATTCGCAGGCTACCTTGTCTTACCGGGACTACCGTAGAAGTACGAAGTCCCTTATTCTTAAACAGCAAAACAATCTTCATGAACAGCTCTCAGAATACATAATATCAGCCCCTTGAGCCTAAAAGTTGACTTTTTTCAGAACTAAGTTCCGGTTGTATGTTGTGTAGAACTTGGGTATGGAACTGAAGAAAGCATAAAACCGGGTCGGGTAAAAGATTTTTCTTCAATCCTACAGCGTATATCTTCATCTCAGTATGCTGTGGGGACTGGCCATTAATTATTTCAGAGGAAGAGCGCAAAAAAAAAAATAAATAAATAATAAAACTGAATTTCTCGGGGAATGTGCATGGATATTTCTTATCTTGACCAATCAGCAAGCACTTTATAATTCCTGATTGCTCTTTCACTTGATAAAATACCAAAAAGATCAGACTGAGAGCAAGGAAATCGCATGTAGAGTGTTATACATCAGCTCTAGCTTGCAAAAAAGCGTTATACGCTTTTGACACCCGTTGATTAATAAATCAAGTTGTGAGGCAATAGGTAAACCTATTTATTTTTACCTGCCTTGAAAAAACCTTGAAGAGGTCTATTAGACCTCTTCAAGGTTTTTTCCGCCATCTTGTAGGGGTGCAAAAACATTGGGGCGAGCGCGCGGCCAAGCATTCAAAACAATGGCGGACGATGCGATCAACACGACGGCTGTCCTACCTTCGTCTTTAAAAGTTTGCTTTGAGAACAGAGGTAACGAGAATAATAAGTAAACAGTCTTTACTTGTCGGCTGAACGTGAAGGTAGGCCTCAAATAGTTTCTGATGCCCAGCCAAGGCGAGGAAGTCCTCGAGTACGCGGACTTTCTAAGCTTAACTGTAAGTTAAGGATTTTCTGGCTCTTTGTGGTGTTAAACTGCAGGGTGTTCATTAGGCATCAGAGGTCCGAGAATTCTCCGGCTACTACGCAGAATTCTCCTTCTAAATTTCACTTGCTCCCTGAAAGAGCTTTGCCTTTTCATAATAGTCTCCTGTTACTTCACACTATTCTCCTCTTACTACAATTCTTAATAAAAACCCTGAATATAACTGACAAAAAAACCGATCTCGTTGCTCGGACATTCAGTGCATACGAGTTCAATGTTCCAAAGAAGTTTTCTGATCAAGAAATTTATTCAAACCTAAAACTCGAGTACAATTCAAGACTTTCGCGCCACGAAATTGTTACAGATCCGAACTCCTTATCTGCTGAAACATGGCAAAACAATATTCATGAATGGCCCGAAATCGATGATGGTAAACTGTTCAGTTTTTACATTTTACGAAAAAAAAGCCGGCTGTGGATGTGGACTATATTGGGGTCTGTAAGGATCAGAAGGCCTACTCCTACTGGAGGAGTGGTTTCGTTGATACTGTTTATTTAGCGAAATGCCCTGTGAACAGTAAACTGACATTTTTAAAAGGAAAAGTCTGCCCCTCACAAAGGATTCGGGGATGATCCGCATGAAGTATGGATTTGTACTGAAGGACCTAAGAGTGACAGTAGGATTGTTACATCATGGAGCACTTGCATAGCACGGTCAGGAGAAGCATGCAACCACGTCATTGCTTTACTTTATAAAGTAAACTATGCCTTTAAGAAACTACATTTCACCAGCTTGTACGAGTGTTCCGGAAGGATGGAACAAGGGAACAAAAAGAGGGGAAAACGTAAAGCTTGTGGGATGTGGCTGAAGTGATGAGGATACCTACAAATTAATGTGATCTGGTAAGCTGAAGCCACTCTAAGGGCACTCACATTAATTTGTGAGGTATCCTTATATGTGGGTACTTGAGCCTGGGTATTAGCTATGCCATGCTGCTAGGGCCTAAGAAGGCCGAAACAGCTGTCCATGGCTGCTAATGCTTGGGCTCAATCTTTGCTTTGGTAGATTTAAGGGGTTATGCCCGCTACCATGTGGTAGAGAAAGAGGCCATCAAAGCTTTCATGGGTAAGGTAGCCTATCAGCATGAAGGAGGTCTTGACCGTCTTGATGGGCTAAACGAATGTGCCTTGTTCATAAGGGCAGACCACCCTAACGTCAGATTCTCTAGTTAAATGCTCAAACAGTATTGATATAATTTATAAACAGTAGGGTCATCTTCGCAGGGTCTGAAATCTCCGACAGTTCGTCTTCTGATTCAAAACCCCTTTTACGTTTAGGGTTGAGAGACCTTTCCCACAGCTGTAGTCGATTTCGTTTACACTTTTTTGGCGTGTTTAATTGGAAATGCTCAGAAACCATCATAAACAAGGAAGGGTAATCTGTTTCGGGATTATTTGGCATTCATTTTCCCTCAGGAAAATGGTTGGAGCAAACATAAGTGCCCTCCGCGCCCGTGCCCTGGCCACCTGCTTCCACCATTTTTCTTGTCTTTAAGCCACTTGTGAAAGACCAGCTCCGCAACGTGAGACCTTTTAACAATATAATCGGGATAAAGTTTGTCATTATCACAGTAACCGACTGCACACCAAGCATGTGAAGGCGTAGCAATCACGGGAAGTATTTCTCAGATAATAGGAATACATCACTTAGCGAACTTTAGTACAGTTAAGCTTAGGAAGTCCGCGTACTCGAGGACTTCCTCGCCTTGGCTGGGCATCAGAAACTATTTGAGGCCCACCTGCACGTTCAGCCGACAAGTAAAGACTGTTTACTTGTTATTCTCGTTACCTCTGTTCTCAAAGCAAACTTTTAAAGACGAAGGTAGGACAGCCGTCGTGTTGATCGCATCGTCCGCCATTGTTTTTATTAATGTTTGGCCGCGCGCTCGCCCCAATGTTTTTGCACCCCCTACAAGATGGCGGAAAAAACCTTGAAGAGGTCTATATTGCAACTCCGGTGCGCGCGTGCACAACACCATAGTACAGCTTATTAAACACAAGAGTAAAAAGAAGGTGTCTCAACCTTACCAACCCTCGCTAATATCAGTTCTGCTTCCGTCTTCAAACCACAGTTAGCAATACTGACTTGTAGGGTGTCTGTGAAGTGGAACTCAATTGACCGGTTGCAGTCTCTGATACGCATGTACTCAGTATGCCCGGGTATTTGGTACTTGAACCGCATTTTCCCCCAACCAACGCTCCATATTCGCATGCTGTATCGTCCACATTAGCGAGCAGATGTGTTCTAACTGGCAATGGAGCTTTCTTATTTTCAATTCTAGAGAAAACTATATACCACGAAACTACGCTACCAAAATGGATGCCGCAAGCACAAGATTAGACTGTATTGGGACGTTGTTATTTGTGCACATGCTTTATATAATGAGGTGTTAAAAAAGTATTGCACAACGTATTAGGTTATCTCCTCATCTGATAGACAATCAGGACAAATAAAAGTGCTTAACTAAAACAAACAAACAAAAAGAACTAATTATTTACATTGCACCCGTGGATTGTTTGACACGTTCGAGGACCAGGAATCTGTAATCATGGTACAACGGCAACGTATGAAAATTTGAGCTTCAGCTCACTATAACATGTAGATCAGTAATCGAATTTTTTTCACAACCCGGAAATAAAACTGAAGTAGCCGGATCTCCTTGCGTTTCATGTTACGGACAGCACAATCTCGACTCACGCAACAGCTGTTTCACGAGACGCGTGACACGTCGATCGTGCTGGGATTTCGCTGTAGTTTTTGGATCTTTTTGCAGAAATGAAGACGAACAAGGACAAAAGGTACAAAAAAACATATCGTGCACCTGATTATATACTAAGCAGAATAGATATTTGGTGTAGATTGTGAACTATTGGCTTTGAGTGATAAGAACATGACCAAGTGCATGTTCACATATATTTAGCGATATGCCGGAGTACTTTTCGGCTGAAAATTGTTGTAAATTGTGTATTCAATGTCTATGAAGCATGTATGTATAACTATAAGACTTGAGATTGCCTAAATTACACTTATTTTGGCTGAAATATTTGTTTGAGTATTGATTTGTGTCGCGCCGAACCTCAAAACTGTCAAGTCAGAAGGGTCAAATTTCACTCAAGTACTCCGTGAATTTCGCGTTCCCAAAAATTCATTTCACATGTTGCCCAAAGTTTCCAAAACAGATTTTGAAAGCTTCGAGATTGCTTTTTAATGTAGAATGGTTTTTGTTGTTTGAAATTAGGTACCGGGTGTGATTTTTGGCCTTCGAATTTCGACAAAAGTTTCCTCCCGCGAAATCCTCAAAATTTTATAAATATTTAAAAATCTGTAAAATATTCTAGTCGCAATCAATTCAAGGGCACGACCACTCAGAATGCGTGTTCAAACCTCTTAAATGTGATAAGAAGCTTTGTGGCTTGAATGATATTTCAATTAGATTCAAATCGAGCTCTTTCCTACGGAATCCACGGAATCCGAGGTGGCTCAGCCACTTTTGTTTTCATTTTCATTTTGGTTTGCATTTCTCTTCGGCGTTTTCAATTTCGTTTGCATTTTTTATTGTATTGGCATTTGCATATTTTCGCAGTGCGCTTGCGGTTTTAAGTTTCGTTTAGTTTCTGTCATCACTTGCAACATCAGTTTTCATTTTTCATTGTTGCTTTTCATTTTGACTTTTACGGTGGCCCAAATGGGTCAATCACAAATCAATTTGCCAAAACACAAAACAATATCTCAAAGCACAAACCAATTTCCAGAAACGCAAATCAGTTTACCAAAACACAAAACAGTTTCTCTAAAACCCAAATCAATTTCTCAAAGCACAAATCAATTTACCGAAACACAAAACAGTTTCTGAAAGCACAAACCAATTTCCCGAAACACAAATCAGTTTACCGAAACACAAAACAATTTCTCAAAACACAAACCAATTTTCCCGAAACACAAATCAAAAGACTGGGCACTTGCGTCGTGATTATCAGAGAGAGCCTGGAAGGGACTCATTCCCAGGATTTTCCGCGTCCAACATGGCGATTGCTACTCTGCTGGGAAATCCTTTGATAACGACCGCAACCAGTTTTTATGAGCCGGCGAGAATGAGCACCCCTCACAAACCCATGTTTTCACTGAAACCGCTGATCACTGAATCTGGTCTCGGTCGTTGTTATCTAAGGTCCTCCACTCTGCTGTGGACGATTTAACGAAACTGTGGATCTGAAGTGCTAGAGGACTATTTGTATTGCTCTCAGTGTGGAAAAAAGTTGGAAATTGCTGTGCCATCTTTTCGATTACTGCTGTCCTCCGAAAATGTAACGGAAAAGGAAGCAATAGAGTATGGAGGTCCGTTCTGGTCAAAATTAAACGAGAATTATTTATGTCGCTGTCTATATATCATTTTACATTTTGCCTTGACTTTTTTTCGTTACCTTCTGTGAATTTTTTTGGGACTACCCCCTCCAAATTACTTTTTTTTTTTTTAACACTGTACGAATTATTTTTGGCACCCTTTCCGAATATTTTTTTCGCACTGTCTATGAATTATTTTTGGTTACCCTCCGCGAATTATTTTTTCGTACCGTCAAATTAATTTTTGTTCCGTTATACATTGCGTGCCTGTGACTTTTATGTCTAACGCGTCAACACTGGATCGAGTTCTTCACGTCGTGATGAGAACGTTGACTATTGCACAAATAGCTCGAAATGCAATACAAGAAATTTACCGAATAAATCAAATAGTCCGCTCAAATGAGCCATCCTTCAGCTGTGCTAGAGGTGAACGCTCCTCAAGTTCTACTGGTAATGAAACGTCCTCAAGTTCCACTAGTGCAAGAGGCAGTAGTGATCGGCCTTCCTTGTTCACAGTTTGCGATGCGAGAGACCGGAACGCATTGACTGAATTGAGAAGGAGGTTCCCCACACTTTCAAGTTCAAATGGTGCTGTAGCACTGGATGTCTCAGATTCTGGAGGGCTTGCAGCAATTACGCAGTATAAATTTTTATTAATTTTAGGGTCCCAAATCTCGTTTAATTTTGACCAGAACGGACCTCCATACTCTATTGCTTCCTTTTCCGTTACATTTTCGGAGGACAGCAGTAATCGAAAAGATGGCACAGCAATTTCCAACTTTTTTCCACACTGAGAGCAATACAAATAGTCCTCTAGCACTTCAGATCCACAGTTTCGTTAAAGCAGCAGTCGCCATGTTGGACGCGGAAAATCCTGGGAATGAGTCCCTTCCAGGCTCTCTCTGATAATCACGACGCAAGTGCCCAGTCTTTTGATTTGTGTTTCGGGAAAATTGGTTTGTGTTTTGAGAAATTGTTTTGTGTTTCGGTAAACTGATTTGTGTTTCGGGAAATTGGTTTGTGTTTTCAGAAACTGTTTTGTGTTTCGGTAAATTGATTTGTGTTTTGGTAAACTCATTTGTGTTTCTGGAAAATGGTTTGTGCTTTGAGATATTGTTTTGTGTTTTGGCAAATTGATTCGTGATTGACCCTTTTGGGCCAGACTTTTTCGTGATATCAAAATTAAAATGGAGCGCAAAAATTCCTCTATCATGAGTGAGTGATGAAGTAAGTCAAGTCATAGATCAATGAAACTAATGTTTCGGTCTCAGTCCCGTGCATGACTGGCTGAGATATGAACGTCGCTGTGGACGATGTGGTAGCGTTCTTGAGAGATCTCTTGAGGAAAAATAAAACTAATAATGTTGTGTTGTTGAACCTCAATGCAAAGTTTGGCTTACAGTGGAGGTAGGTCTTCATAAATTGGGACGAGTACTTTGCGAGTTTAATAGTCACCGACGCAGTCGTTTATATTTTGGGTCGTCACGCAACTACCCTGCGAGCAGAGTCTCCTTCGTTCTTCCTGTGCAGGCCGCGAGCAGAGTATCCTTCCTCTTCCCGATTTTTCTAGGAAGATCGAAGGAGATTCTGCTCGCAGGGTTTCGCGCAACGCTCCTCCCCAGCTGCGTGGAAAATGTTATAACCTTAGATGTCTAATAATTATACCTATCATGTATCACACATAGTTAGTCGTCACAAATTAAGTTTATGTAAGTAATTAACATGTGCAGCTACAATACAAGCACAGTATAGCCATGTTTGATGCATTTTATTGTTCATTTGAGGATAGTTGTTCAACGCTGAAGCGGTTTTTGAAGGACCACAGTTTGAGAAGACATGATGCTCTGTCTGCCCAAGACGTCCTGAAGGCTGTTAAAGTACGTGCATCAGTAAAAAAAAAACGACAGAAAAAACTCTTTCGTCTTAAAAGATACCTCGAGTCTTATGACTCTGCGCCCTTTCCCCTCCGCCAGTCCCCTGCTCGGCTCCCTTCACTCGCCGATTTTTTTCGCCACTGGGTTCCTTCTTTGCTCCTTAACCACACTGCGGAGCCTGGTCCCAGGCTACTATAGAATGCAGACGTGACTTAAGTAAAGATGATCAATCGGGAAAAGTAACTGAATTCATACGAATCTATTAAAAATGTATATGCACCATTCATGAGCAAAAACGAAACATTCTTTATAATATTTGTTTGAGGGATTGTAGAATTAACGAGAAAGGGAATGTTGAGACTATCGGATTTTTTGTAGACTGTAAAACAGCCTTTTTCGTTTGTTAGTCGAATGCGAGGCCTCATCACGTGCAAGGTCTGGAGTGAGGGTGAAAACGTATAGCTTCACACGCTCTGCGGGCGTGTAATGCTCGCGCGCAAAGCGCAAGAATTTGTGCTTTCAGCAAACGAAATTAAAAACCGACTGTTTTGCAGTCTATATTTTTATCTCACTCTCCTCGTTTCTAAAGCTCTCTGATTTCATGCTTGTGACGTTCACGGGTATTTCTAGGCCTCCTGGGATGACGGACGATCGACGGTACCGTATATCTTTTCACCTGATCTTTTTACGGTAACATAAACATCTGCTAACCTCATTAAAAGAAATTGCTTACAACGAGTTATTCCGTGGGTCAAATGACCTACTGTTACAAGACCCCTAGAAGGAGCTTCGTGGGTATTATTCCTTTCGAAATGAACATTGTATGGTTACCGTTTTGTTGTAGTTGTAAATAGTACCTGTAACATGAATATGCGCATAATAGAAACACAGCAAAAAACAATCTATGCAGTCTGTTTTCCTTTCACTTTTTAAATCAGACTAAAATACGCTTTTAAAATATTGATTTATTGACTCAGTTTCTACATATTGAATTCCGAATCAAAATAAAGTCTCGCAAAATATGGCCATTCCCAAGTGTAAAGTTTAATAACCCGTCTATTACTTATTGACTTTATCAATCAATGTCGCTGATGTTATAGATTACTAGTTACATTTGGTAATTGATACCAAAACACCCCTAAGTGAGTCGAGGATGAGTTTCACACCACCGTTACTGAGGGTAGACTTTTGCTGGCTCTTTCATTTTTTCTTCGGTTGCATATGCAGTTTTTATTAATCACATAAAGACTCTAAATGATATGGTGTCTGAAAGTATACATTACAACTCATGACTGCATGCTGACGTTTGTTAGCTAGAACTGAAGGGACCAGGGCAGCTTCTAGGAGCGGATTCGAATGCATCAAGGACTCCTTGTTAAGAGGTATTTATTATACATGCATGTAATGCTATAATACTTATTTGTTATTTTGTTGTTGTAAATTTATGTATTTAGTTGAAGGCACTTATTCTCAAGATATACGAATGTACAATAATAATCTTTTCTTAAATATGTTGCAAGAGAGTAAATTTTAATTATGAATTACAGTTTTTCCCTGTTATTCAAGTTTGATGTTTCTACTTTTGAACATTTCATAGAGAACAGGTAGAGCTAGCCTTGCAGTATCTTGCCCTTTCTCAAGTTGTGGCTCGTGGTCCAGGAAAGAAAAATGTTCTTCGTAAAAGGAAATATGTATCTAAGGTGAGAGCGGCCCATTATACGTATCCATCAGACCAGATGAAAAACTTGGAAACATCTTATGTCATCTCTGATTAATTCAGCAAATTTCGATTTCCTCCTTCATGGTCATTGTCTCAAAAATATTTATCTACTTAGCTACTCTGTAAATTTCAAGATTCTAAAGTCATGTTATATTCCGTTAATGACTTGAACATACGGTATAACTTTTTAACACACTCCCATTTTAACAATGAAAATGATCACTTCTCTTAAAATACCGTATATTATAATCATACATTAACATTTCCTTGAAATTCGAGGGACCAAACTGGTGTTGGCATCTTGATGGTTATGATAAATTAGCCCGCTGGGGTATCTTCATCCATGGGGCTATTGATGGTTTTTCTAGGAAAGTAATCTGGCTTAGGTAAGCAAATTGTTAAGAGAAATGTTTGAACTTAAAATTTTAGTCTCTCAGAATAAAATTAAAGCTGTCCGACGTGTCAATGATGTTATCATTATTTTCAAGGCAATCTGTCTGTTTATACAAATGGAAAATGAAATAGATATTTGTGATCATTTGACCATTTAAGTAGTTTCCTTATTTCAATTCCTAATATTTATTTTTGTTTTCAGTTGTTCCGTCAATTACTTGTTCTGATGTAGGAACAGAGACAGGCCTAGTGGCATCATGTCAATGTTTTCTGCGCAGAAACTCAGGTGATGATTTTGCTGGAGAGAAAAGCCACAAGTTTGTAAACCACCACAAACCAGGTAAGGACTGCTCTGCTAGCTAGATGCTGTCAACTTTTAATGGCTTTTTTTTTTTTTCAAATTTGATCTCTTGTTACTCTTTTCTTGAAGCGAATAGAAGCATTCTGGAGCCATCTGCGCAAGATGTGTGGGGATTTCTGGATTTCCCTTTTCGAGGTTGGTACTTAACCACTGACTGTCTTTTTTAAGGACTTTCGCATGTTCGTATTCAAGAGTACTTATTCTTACTCTCGTTCTCGCTCTTATTCTTACCTTATGGCATGCGACTAGACACCTAAAGCTGATCGTAACCGTATTATTTCGTTTGCAGGATATGGAATTTAAAGGGTTTCTGGATGTGACAGATTCGGTGCATAGGTAACTGAAATCATTACCTACAGTGTATATCATGGTAGAATGTAGCTCTGTTGTCATGGTAAAGTTAACTAGCGAAACTGGGGATAAAGCCTATTTTTTCAAACACCATAGCAGTGCTTGAATACCAAGCGTGTACACAGTCTGTAAAGGGTGCGAGGCGTTGTGCACTTTCAACCAAGGAGGGTAAAGTTAGCTGAACAAAATATGTTGCTGTAAACGCTTTTCTGCGGTTTGTTTTAAGCCATGTGTTCGCGTTCAGAGCAAGTAAGAGAGCCGGCAGTCCTTTTTTGGATAGTTGAAGCGCCATCGGCTTTTAAAAGCGCAGTGAACAACACTGCGGTGAGACTGGAGCGAGGAGAACAGAGCGGAAAAAGACTGGAGAGGGGCTCCCCTCAGCACATTCACTTCATTATTCACTTCAGGTTTCACCATAGGCCATTTGAAGTGTGTCAGTCACGTGATACAAAAACGCCATGCTGGGACGCCAACAAACAAAGAGTTTACATACACCTTATTCCAAACTGGTGGCCAATTTATTATTCTTTTGTTTGCATGTTAATTAGCCCTCTTTGCCTCGTCAACATGTATAAAATACAAAAGAGGTTTGAAGTGAAAATGAGGCACAGGGCTAATTAACATGCAAACAAAAGAATAACAAATTAGTCGCCATTTTGGAATAAGGTGTATGGTAATTTTCTTTGTTTGTCTTGTCCCAGTGGCTGTTTCTGTCCCAGCATGGCGTTTTTGTACCACGTGACTGACATACAGCGAAGGGCCCATTGGATTTGAGTTTCTGCAATATCCAGGAGGGGGCTTCTATCAGTCTAAGATTCCAGTTTCGTTAACAATATATGTCTGTGATAATCCGAAGTGCTTGTTTATTTCAGACATTGCTTTCTTCGCGTCTTTTTACCACTTCTTCAAAAAGAGCTCGATGACTTCCGAGAACAGCATAATTCCCATCGTGTCCGTAAACAAAAAGATCGACGTGTACCAAACGGCGTTCCAGATGATCTCTACTTTTTTCCAGGAATTCATGGTAATTATGATTACTTTAAATTGGGTTACCTCTACCTCCCTCTTATCACATTTTGACGTCATCTGTTCACCGTTTTGCCTCAATTAAGCTTGGCTGAAATTTCATCCTGGGCGTAATAGGCCGTCCCACCCATCGCATCTCGCCCCTCCCCATTTTTTACTCTTCCCCTACGAGGTCCAGTTCCTTCTCATCTCTTCCAATTTGAAGAAAATCAAAATAAGAACGGAAACACCATCACTGCGCATGGCCACACTTCACTTTCCGGCCAGGTGAAATTCTGACAGGGCTGACCTTTTCTTAATGTCCTCGTAAAAGTCTTTTTAAGAAGTTTTCTGGAAGCCGCGCTGAGATGTCAAGCATGTTAACCGAACGGAAATTCGCTATGTGAGCAGGGACCAGTCTATCGAAGCTCCCGGTAATTACCGGACCCTTTTCAAAAGTTTCGAAAATTACACAGTAAAGGTATCAGCTAAAGAAACAAAATGGACTTTATCAGAGGTCAGAATACACCCTCATTCTCTTGAGATATTGATTTCAATACACAGTTTCGGGCCCGTTAGGTTTCTGGGGCGTTTGATAAGCGGCCCCAGGTTCTTAGAGTATACACACATGACTACAATGGATCAAATGTCTACTCTCTCAAAACGGACGCGATAGCCTGCAGAACAAGACGGATATGGCTGCGTCTCTGGTCCCGACTGGATTTCATTTGTTTATTATAACAAAAAGTTTTTTCACAAGGCGGGCGGTTGTCTAGCAAAAAGGGACAAGAAAGAGCTGCTACTGCCTGTGTTCGTCTGTATTTGTTTATTCGCAACTGATCGAATATTACAGGCAATACTTTAAGTTGTGTGCAGTCCTGTTTATTGCTTTACATTATCGCACAGGTTATCACCAGTTAGACAGCCTTTGAAGCCAATGGGCATAGTCTCCTAAGTAACCGCATATGGTATATGATATACGTAAGACACATAACAAGGATTTCCTGACCACTGCGGTCAGGTGGGGTACGAACTCTCTTGCGTTTAATAATAAAGGAAACAGGATTTCAAGATATGGGACACATACCGAGACGCAGCGATCTTGACTATTTGGAAGGTAGATTTTCTTTCGCCGAGTCGCTACCGACTCCGGTTCCTTCTGCGTTTATTGAAGCTGTAGATGGCCTAATTCCAGAAGACTATGTAGATGATGCATCGAAGGCAGGTGCTGCCTACCGATCGCTCTTAAACTACTTTCAAATGTCCAGTTAAATAGAGTACTGTACTAGCACTTCTGAGGAAATAAATTTATAAAGGTAAAGAAGCTCCAAGTGTTTTGGTTTGTTATCTTATTTTAGTATATACTAGAGGCGCAACACTATCCCCGCCAGTGAAATGTAGAGCTTACAGGCTCATAGTGGTGCCGTACATCTATCGTACTGTCGAACCTCGATTATCCGGATAATAGAAAGTATGAATATTAATGAGACAAAACAAAAAATGAAATAATTTGTAAATATGAATTTAATGTGATAGCGTAATGTATCGTACAGTTGAACTTGATGCAAAAACTTAGCTTTGGCCTAAAACGTTTGCTCTTTGAAAGGCTGGAAACAAACCTTTTAACGGGATGACACCGCCTCATTTAAAGGATATTTTCTCAGCGAAATCGGGAGCCTTTGTATACAACCTCAGAACATCAAGGGATGATATTGCCATACCAAGGACGAGAACGAACTACTACAGGAAAATCTTTGCGTTTACAGGAGCTAAGATCTGGAATGGACTGAATGATATTAAATCTGAGAGCTCCCACGAAACTTTTAGACCGGATAAACTGAAATGTCTCGATGTAAGTAATGTTATCTAAAATAGCCATTTTCATATTTTATAAATTAAGCATTATTTGTAAATAATTGCTGAAAATAATTTTCCTAGCTACTGGGATTTTGTAAAGAACAAGACTTGCAAATGTTTGGTCAAAACTACGGCGATGAAGTAAAGTTTTCTAAACCTGGAACCCTGAGTACCAAGGGTTGACCTCCATCTAATGACACATGCTGGCTGCCAGGTTCGTCACCGGGTATTGTCAACGGGTGAGCACCAGGTACCGCCCTGTGTTCACCGTTAGATAGTGCCAAGGGGTGAACACTATTTATAGATAAGGGCTGACCGTCGGGTACGGTCATCAAGTGTTGACCACCGGGTGCCACCCAACGTTGACTATTGGGCGCCGCCAAAGGTAATGCCAGGGGCTGACCACCGGTAATGGCTGCGGTTTGGCCAAAAGGTATCGCCAAGGGTTGTCCGCCCGGCATCGCCCAGGGCTGATTCACGGGCATCGGGAAGGTGTGACCTCCAGGTACTGCGAACTGTTGACCTCCAGGTAATACCCAGGGTTGGCCACTGGGTACTGATAACGATTGACCACCTGACATTCGACATAAGGGTGCAACAGGCAGCTGCTGTGCACCAGGAACTGGGATTGGGTGAGTAGCAGCCTGGCCAAATGGAACACCAGGTACATGATAACTTTTCTGTATTCCTTCATGGTCGGCCAACATCCCAGCCTGTGTTTGGTTTTTTACGATTAATTCCATCAGCTCTGCCTGGCGTTGCATGTGGGTTAGAATTTCTTTGCTTATATTATCCTGCAAATGAAGTAGTGACAACGAAGGAATTTAATTTTAGTTTGTTATGTCTTAGCAGTTCTTGTGTCAACACGCTACGTAGCTCACACAAAAATAGATCATGTTCAGAGACCGTACGACATATTTTCTGTTGGTGAATTTATGTAAACATCTCAGTTCCGATTAGTTAGTTAATTAACAAAGACCAATGAAAACATTAACCGAGAAAGGTGTAAAAACAGTATTCTTGGGGCGAGGTGAGTTTAATGTAACTGTACAGGGGAGTTTACTATGGGAAAATTAAGGGAAATTACTTTCGTTTCCGTCTACCTGTTCTCTACTTCTCTTGACCCCTTGCACAACATCCTGTTGGCTTCCTTTTTCGTGGTTGTCTCTAAATTGAGTCCAATACGAAACCTAAAAGTATACAGGCTTTTTTCAATTTATAAAATACAAGGGTATCTCTATGAGACAATACTGAGCTACAGAGATATTACAGTGCCGTGTTATAGAAGGTAGATTACTCTAGTACGAATGAACTTAATTCTAAATAATTAAAAAAGACAAACTTTCAGATGCATAATGATTTAAAGTTACTACTTTATCGCGCATTTATAACATTGCACAACTGAAAGATGAAAGCTTCAGGATTATTGCATGACACGCGCAGAAAAAGCTGTACAAGTTGCATGGCACAAAGTTGCACCGTCTTCACCAAGTCTTTGATCGTGTGTTTTGACTGCGCGAGACTTTAGACGAAGTAGACTTATGACGACCGAAACGTAAATAAACGACTTACCTCGTCTCTTCTTCTGCTGCTAGATGGACCGGATATTATTAAAATTTGGTCTGTGGGGTATTTTTTCTTGAAGGAAATCTAAAAGTATACAATTAAAAGGCTTGTCAATGTTGCATTTCAATACGCATTGTCAACAAAGCGCTGAAGAGATCATAAAACTAATCTCATGAGCGGTGAAACAATAGTAAGCTAAATGCTCGAGGGAGATTCTTAATCCCAATTGATGTACGAACGGGAAATTTAAATCTTCGGCCAAACCGAAGTACTGACAAAATTGCTTGTCCCCCATCGTTATTAATCAAACCTAATCGAATGATTGGTTTGGATCAGTTCTATAATCGAACACAATGGAGCCAAAAAAAAAAAATTGTGCGATAGAGCTTAATAGGACAAATCGAAACCAATAGAACTTGATCGAACGTTTGATTGGTCAAAATGTTTTGCGAGAGTTCGATAGTGTTCGATTACCGAACTCAATCGAATACAATTGGGTGTTTGGTGTTCGATTCATTTCGATTTCGTTCGATTAGTGACATTCAAATCGGCTCTACCTCGGTGTAAAAAACCTGTGAAACTCACGAATGGCGTAAGAGAAAGTAAACAAAACATTCTGAACGATAGCGTACAGCAAAACAATACCTCATAAAACAGGTTTTTACAACGACTTAAAACCTTCAAATTCCTCTTCCAAGAGCTGTTAATTTGACACGCCGACAATTTTACGACGATTTTAAATTCATTATCGGCGATTCGTCGCAGTGTCTCGGCACAATTCTTTAAGCGCAACAAACAACAAAAGGGTTTTCTTTGGAGCTGTAAAGACGCGAATTTGACCACAAGAACGGACAATTTCTTGATACGGTAACATGTACCATTAACTACAGGCCCTTTTTTAATTAGTTGTATCCCTTTACAAGATGCAGCTTTAATTTACCTCCTTTTCTGTTGCTGCGCCGCTTTTTACTTGCACATGTCGTACCTCTTCTTTTCTATTCGCCATCGTTCTTATACGATCTCGGACCTATACAGTGGAATAACATCAAGAAGGATATTTGAAGGCGTGAGATTTCTATTTATTTATTTTTTTAATTACAAAAATGTTGAACCATCCGTAAGGTACATCTGTGTACTTTATGTCAAGTATTAAGATGTTAGGATTCCAAAATATTTTTAACAACTACTTGTGGTCACTTATGACACAACAAGCACCAAAAGAACTTCTTTGTGCCTGGCTGGTCCAAAAACCTTTACCAGTTCGTCAGCAACAACATCAGTCTGTTCGGAAGAAATTCACGTCAATTACCAGATGTTTGAATACTTTCGCCACAACGTATAGTTTTGTCATTTATGGCCTTTGTTGACACCAAAAATAACCACTCTAATAGTTATAGTCCGTGACTTTCAAGCGGCTTACCAGTGCATCTGCAGGCGGCTGAACGGGCGCTCTCTGATGGATGTTCCCCATTTTGAACTGGTCCATTCGGGTGCACTCCTTTTCCCCACGCATTATGGCTGTCAGGTCATTCTATTTGTCATTTAACAAGATAAGAAATTAACATTTTTTTTTTATTTTGTGCTGTGAGGTGCAAACGTAACCACGTAAAGTCGTGTAGTTTAGCTAGAAATGTTACAAATCTTACCAGCATATTTGCCACCACGTCTTTGGCTGTGATGCCCATATTTCGCAGCACAGCAAATTCCTGGTCTTGACAAACAGCTGGAAATAAAGTAAAAAGTGTCTTTAACTGACAGGACTGTAATGACAACAAAAAAATAGAAAACCACAGTATTTTACGACAGATGCTAGTCATTTTAACAAGAGCCTGAGATTAGTTAGCGAACACGGTTTGGCGTGAAGCCACTACCACTGCCTAAAAACATAATAAAAACACTTAATAAGTTTCAACCAACTCCTGACTAAAAGTCATTTAAGTGACAATTCATGCATAGAATGATATCTACCTTCCTTGCCGTCGAGACCAAGAAGTTTACAGAAGCGGTTACATCTGTGTGAAATCTCAAACGTTGTGAAAACGTCCTCGCCGAGGTTTCCGACGCCAAACAACCTATTAACACATAATTTTGAATGATGCAATGTGAATGTAAAAAAAATGTTATACCTTGAACAACAAATTCCGCAAACTTACTCTGTGTCCACCGACGCTACTTGGAGGTCTGTTAGCGCATCGTCTGTTCCTTGAACAATGTGAAAATGTAGATGGAACATGCGTTAGTTCCTGAGCTTAAGTCAAGCACGGGTTGCAAGATAAAGTTTCTTTCATGAAGAATTCACAAAGGAAAACAAAGCAAATCACTACAGTGAAGGAGAAATGGGTATAATATAATAGGTAGCAGTGATTTACAAGCTTAAAGAAAATATCGCGATTGCACTGACTGATCAAAGGCTTATTCCTCACCTTGTACATCGCAGATAATAAATTTGCGGCGAGTAAAGGTCATTGACCAGTGTGCGAATGCCAAGCATTTTTGGCCCACTACACTGGTTTGACCCAGTTGAGTGGGTACACCATCGTTGTTAATGTACTTGCGGTACAGTCCTTTGCTGATTATCGGCCTTGGTTCAACGGTGAAGAACTCGGCGGTCCCTTTCCGTTGAACAAGAAAGGATGGGATTATTCTATCGAAAATAACCAGACAAAAAAGTAAGTAAATAAAAACTAAAAACAGCTACAACGATAATAGCTATAACAATGACAATAATAACAAAAGAAACAGCAGCGAGAACTATGAGTGTATTCCGTGTCTGTATTGCACTGTAGCTTTCGCTACTTTGGTTACTGTGCGCATAACAACAAATCTGCTCTATCTTAACTATTATATCTAAATAATGCATAAAGAAACTTGATTGATTGATTGATCGGTTGTTGTTTATTGCTGACGTCACGTTCATCCGCAATTATTGTTATTTTAGCCGATTTTTGGTTCACGTGTCTATGTCATTGTATAAAACTTTGCAGATTCTTTGAGAACACGAACACACAAAGGGACTAGCAGTAGCACATAAAAAGGACCAAAATGAAAAGGGGATGCACAAAAAGTAATAAACATCGGCCACAGTCTCAGTGCCAGTCCGCCGTAACTGGGCGTGTTGAAATTAATCCAACTGTTATTCCTCGGATACAAGCCCCAACAAGAACTAGATTACTTTATTTTTTATTAGGCCCTGTAAAACAACTACCTTTCAAAGATCGCTTTTTAACAGAGCCAGCAGAATATGGAATGCTCTTGCTGCAGACCTTAGTCCATCTGTTGCTTGCTTCAGTTCTTTTAAAGCTGCTCTTAGTATAAACAAGCTCTTGTCGTCTCCTACACCCCTGGTGACCCTCGCACTTGTAAATCTGTTTGCTTGTCCTGTAATGTTGCCCTTAATTTAGGGGGGAACATTACCTATTGTTTTTAGATAATATTGTAATTTTTCAGAGTTCTTAGTGTGATCCGTGTTATGGGCCCGCAGTAATTGGCGCTCGCTGTTGTGGTGTCCTCGCCTGCACTCCTGTGTCTATACGTACATTTTTTTTTGGTGTCACTCTAATAAAATAAAATCTTTCATAAAGTCATTATCGCATTTTAAAAGCCGGGTGGCGACAACATATCGTGTTTGGTAACACAAACATACATAAACACACACTGTTTAATTTGGAATAAGTGTGTGTCTGTGTGTATTTGTGTGTAACATAACTTAAGAATACATTGTAATTATATCTTCAGTACATATACCATATTAAATAGATACCTAGGAAATTCTCCAAATCCTGCAAGGCCCTTGATAGTGTGGCGAAAAATTTTCCCCATCTTTTCCGCAATTGCTTGTGTCTGGACGTCCTGAACGGATAAAGAACATACTCAGTGGTTTATCTATCGACAGTGCAAAAGAGAACTTTGATTCCCGTTTTCAACTCCTAGCGTCATCCCAACCCGAGGGTTGGAGGGGAAGTTGTGGCATTTAACTGACGACTTTCAAATTGTTGTGTGAATATCATTACACAGTTTCATTTGGTTATTTAGTTTGGAATAAAGACAGCTACGGAAAATATAGTTTTCAATGTTTTCTGTGGGAGACATTTGCACCTTTAAACCCTACCCTTTGAAATTTTGTAAAGTAAGCTGACTCGATAATCGGTCAGGCGGCGGCGTTTTACTTATGGAAAAAGAGAATGACAAACCCACTACAACTTAGGGCCATGGCGATTAAGCTGGGTATTAACGAAGCCAAACCGAGATAACACTTTCACTTTTCCTGTTTCTTTAAAAAGTGGCAAAGCAAACAAAGCTAACAACAACGACAACACTATCCACTCGCATTGTTTGAGCATAAGAGTAATGTATAGCACCGCAATTGGATTTTACTGGCTCAAACGCCTGCCTTCTACACAAGTCGTACGCGTTGCCGGGCACTTCAGGTTAGTAAAATTTGGCAACCCATCCATTGGGGGCCTGCACGGCAAATTGCGTCGGAAAATTTGAAATAATAGCCTTATGGCATTCTCTCATCCCCCACTGCCAATATGCTCCTTTATTGCGATGCCAATCTCGTGTGCGGCAATGTACCATTCTCCCTTAAAAGAGACTTTATCCACGCGGAAGAGGCAAGGCAACGAATCGGATCGGATCAACGCTTATTTCTTTATCAGGTATTTCTTTGGCTGGCTTGCTGACTTTCTTGTGGGTCATGCACCGGAACGTCGGGTACAATGCTAATATTTTTCTCTGCCGTGGAGGTAAGGAGTGCGTTCGTAAACATCCTTCATACATGAGAAGCCCATCATATTTTGCCGCCCTCCTTCAAATTCCGTATTTTTATTATTCCAAGGTACATGCCGTAGGTTTTCGTCAACATTTTGAGCTAGAGAGGCCATCGAATTGCGAAGTTAATCGCTGAATATCGCGCTGAGAGTTTTCTAGCGCCGCTGTTTCATACGTCGCTCTCAAACAAGTAACTCGTGGAATGGTTTGTTTGTCTGAGTCACATCGGGGGTTAAATTTTCGTGACGTCATCTGTGCGCGACGCTATTGCTTTGATGAATGACACGAAACGCTGCTCTATAAGGCAAAAAAGGGGACTTTTAATGAACCTTACATGAAATTTTATACTAAAATTGGTCACGTAGCGCGGTTATTGTTGGGTAATTCTTACCTTGTTCAGAGAAACACCAAAACCTTTCGCAGGCGCCAGGGAATGCGACGTCAAAGATGATTCCTGTGATCAACGAGCAGCCAAGACTGAATTAATTGAAAGTTGGCGATAATGGCAACAGACGAGCTGCTAGCTTGAGCGCGATGCCGTTTTCAAAGTTATCACATGTCTAAAACTTGAGAGCTAAAGTGAACTACGTTTACTTGGTCAAATAAAGTGCTCGTAGATATAGATCAACAGTAACCATAAAAAAATTGTTACCTCCACAATGGCTTTGCTGTAATCGTCAAAGGTAAATTCTGAAACAGTGTTGACTCTCTACAAGGAAGATGAATGGAATGGTTGATGATATAAAATCGTAAAGAAATGGCTTATCGAGTAAACAACTGATATCAACTACGATGAACGATCTTCTGTATCTCTCCTTTTACATCGTAAAATTCAAAACCCCGAGCAAAGAAATGTAGCTGATGCAAAGCGCGGGAAAAGGAGCGAGCGACGAAATCGCTTTTAGTTTTATTATATCTCTCACTTTAGTACGCGCACTGTGATTGGTCAATTTTTGCGGGCCGTATTCTACAGTATGGGACGCTTAACTTCAACAAGTTTTCTTTCCAGCACGCCGGATTAATCTCAGAGATATATAATCAATATCTAACCTCGCTTTCTCGGTCAGTACTGAAAGTTATGGATCCTCGTTTTTTCCATTATTTGTGGCCCGCTTTGGCCATAAATCAACGGGAAAGAGCTCGGTCCGTAACTTACGTACGGACCTCGAACTCGGTTAGTAAGAGGTATCAACAACGTTGAACGTTCTTCTGTATCTCTCCCTTTTAAATCGTAAAATTCAGCTCACAGTAAACACCGCACCAAGCCGGCCTGCTTGTCAAGTAATTAAAATACAACAACTGTTCTATTTGCTGGATATGAGGTGATTGTTGGTTCAAGTTTTATTAAATTATATTGGATATGCTCTCATGGAATAATGGTTAAACTGATGTTTATCAACGCATACCTTTTCTACACAAAACATGACAGCAGTTTTGTTCGCCACGTGTGCATCTTCAGTGCAGATCGCGCTACTGGCAATTATTGTCAATTTATTTTTCCGTGAAAAATTTCTGGAATTCAGCATCGGTCTCAACTCGATGCAAGGCCTTCGCGAATGTCCGTTCAAGACGTCTATAGTTTTCTGCCGGTATGTGTAAGTTACCTAGGAGCAACAAACAATAAACAATTAAACGAAAGCAAATGTTATTAAAGACTGGATGATCTAAAAAGTGAAGGGGAGAAGGAAGGAAGGAAGAAGAAAGGAAGGAGGAGGAAGGAAGGAAGGAAGAAGGAAGGAAGGGAAGGGAGGGAGGGAGGGAGGGAGGAAGGAAGGAAGGGACGGACGGACGGACGGACGGACGGACGAACGAACGAATCAATGTATATATATATAGGTAGCGTAACCGTTGGAAAGGGATCTACTAACTGCTTTCTTTTCCCCAGTTGCCCTAAAGATAACTTTTCCTGTATTCTTCCTTACAGCCTCACACGGAGAAACTGATAACGTCTGCGCCTAAAAAAACGAAAAAATGGTCACATTTTGATGTACACCAACTGAATCGGTAAAAAAAAATCTTTAAGCTCAGAATAATTACAAAATCTAATTTATACACATTTAGTTTTCACATATAGCACCTGTTGCAACCGGTTTTTTCCGGGCTGTTGGCAGAGGTATTGCTGTCTTTTCTGTTTCACAGCTTTTTCCAGTTTGTCAAAGTCTTCACGGCACGCCAAAAAAACAAAAAAAAATTATATAAGTTTTAGTGAAACGTCGTGAAAAACAAACATAACAAAATATGTAACATTACACCAACAATACTCAATTCAGCATCACAACTAATTACCTGCCCCATGAGAAGCTCTCTTCTTCTTGCCTGAACCAAGAAAAAAAAACTCGCAATGAAACGGTAGAATAAAGTTAAGATAGAGCAGTTTCAGTCGAGTGTAGTAGAACCAAAACCAAAGCTAACACTCTGCCCAATCACAAATTACACAAACAAAGCAGTGAACCAATCAAAACCCGAGCAAAGAAATGTAGCTGGTGCAAAGCGCGGGAAAAGGAGCTAGCGAAGAAGTCGCTTTTAGTTTTTATTGTATCTCTCACTTAGTACGCGCGCTGTAATTGGTCAATTTTGCGGACTGTATTCTACCGTACGGCCCGCTTAACTTCAACAAGTTTTCTTTCCTGCACGCCGGATTACCCTCAGAGATATAATCAATATCTAACCTAGCTTTCTCGGTCAGTATTGAAAGTTAAGGTTCCTTGGTTTTTTCCCATTAATTTATGGCCCGCGTGGTTCGCGCTTTGGCCATAAATCAACAGGAAAGAACTCGGTCCGTAACTCACGTACGGACCTCGAACTCGGTTAGTAAGAGGTATTGGTTTACTCGTGACTGGAGTAAAAAGTGTTGCGAGCTCCTTTTGATGAACAGGCTAGAGTTGTCAAAAAATGTCAATGAGGGGTGAGGTACTTATTCCAAGACGGCGTTTCTCAAGGTAAATACAGAAGTGCAAGTCAATCTAATAAAATGTTAGGGACTGAAAATAGCTAGCTAACTTAGGCCGCAACCTCCCGGGATGGGGGGAGGGGGGCATTTACTAGTAATAGGCTAATGGGGATGTGCCGTTGGATGGGGTCGCATTTTCACCGATGGATGGACTATTATTGGGGTGCAAATTCAATAGAGTTACTAGAATGGGGTCGAACATTTTCGGGAATTTGGGGGGTAAATGTACCAGAATGTTTGTACTGTAGGTGAAAAGACATTCAGTTTAACAAATGTGTCAATTCATTTTAGGATGACCTAGTACTTGAAAGGCTTTACAAGGTAGATGCATAAAGAGGAAGTGACTAAGTTGGGATCACGAAAATTACATTTGCCGAAAAGATGGGGTCTATATTTGGCCACAGAATAGACTATAATGGGGGTAGGGGTTCTGAGAGGCTAGCGGCACATACCCAGCAAAAATTTACCCAAGTAACCTCCCCCCGGGGGAGGGGGGAGGGCGCAAGCTTGACATTTCATAAAGAGGAATCAGCTGTAACTCGGATGGGAATCAAAAGCGCTTTCATACGCGGTGTCTCTAATCACATGTACGTAGTCTGGATAACTGGCAGCCGCTCTCGTCTGATCACTTACACTGACTGACAAGCATTTGATGCAACGCGTTCCGGTCCTTATTAGCGGAAGCCTTGTCTTTCTAGTACGGTTGAGTGAGTAAAAGACTGATATGCAAGGAAAGATTAAAGAGGAAAGGGACGTTTTGCCTAGAGATATTTGCGCACAATGTCGATTTAGTGGAGACACCAAGAATGCGCTCATATGCACAGGACCGTAAGGAATCCTGAGGAACGAGTTAACTCGTACACTGCTATAATACATGCTGACATTACAAATATCAGTCTTCTGATCTCCCTGATCAGGGAAATTCCTAGAATATAATGGATGGGGTTATTCAACAACGCTTGAAAAGTAGCAAGCTTGCAATCCCAAACCCAAATCGCAAGAGAGGAGATGAATTCAGTGGAGGAGAGAGGGAGAGGCGTAGATGTTATGGAATTGACGAGTTGAAATTTATCATCGGCTCACAGAGTGAGATACACCAAATAAACATCAATCTCCCGATCACCTTGCGGGCGTTGATGAAAGCCGGCGGTACGCAACCCCTCGACGAAAACTGTGGAAGGAAAACTGGGAAGAATAGAGATCTAGAGCGCCAATCAAAGCCTTTATAAAAACGTTGTAATGATGAACTAAAATATGCGTGTGTACTCCGTTGGAAGTGGTGACAAATAAGGAGAACGAAGTGGCAAAGCAACACAAGTTCTAGATGGAATACTGGCGAAGTACTATGACAGGGCACAGTCGGTACCCGGTTATAGAAGGTAGTGGGATGCCTAACACGTGTTATCAAAACTAAAGGGTCTTTGTAAACTCGTGTATTAAAAGTCTCTCCCGAACGTCAGATAGCAAGTCTGGGAAGCGACAATCTCGGATAGGTTGTAAGAAGCTATATTTATTTAAAATCAACAAGAAAGAAATGAAAGTCACCAAAATAGGAGCTCGCGCACATAGGTACAAATGATTGAATCATACATTTTTCCATACGAAAATAACTTGTCCGCCTTTGGTAAATAACATTATTTAGGCTCTCTGTTTTTATTTCGTCACTGTATTCCACTTTATATGTGTCTTACTGCAGTTTTCCTGTGATAATCATCTCTAAACCACTGCAATGCATATATATTATATTCACTTGGATCATGGCTCCGGCTTGAATAAAGTACCCAAATGTATCACCTCCATTATCGAATTTTTGACTCATTCATGGGCTTGCGTAATGAATGAGTTGTTTTGAGTATGACAGATAGTGTTAGAAAAAACCTGCGTGTGATAAAATCACTACTCGGAAGGCGCCGCGCCAAAAAAGCCCAAGGTAAACGTTTCGCCCTGATGATTATCGCAGAAATGGAAATAGGTACCAAGGGCATTACAGTCGATGACGTTATTATGAACTGACTACATGACAATAAATAGTACAGTCGAAAGAAAAATACTTATGATATATATTTCGTGGTCTGTTAAAAGATGCTCCGTTACGGGGATCTTTATTTAGTAGTTTTATAACAGAAATATTGAATAGGAATTCTGACCACAAAATTCAGTTATCTTTATTGTACATGGCACACAGTTCGGTTCAATTACAAACACTTTCAAGATAGCAATCAACAGGTGACTTCGCAGATATGAACTAAAACAGCTATCTGTAACATTGCCTACAAACTGCAATGGTCAACAACTTGCCATTACTTAAGTATTTGGTATTCCTACAAATTTGAAAAATTTAGGCAGCGCTATATAGTATTGAAACATTGATAAATGCATCTATTCCCATTTTGTTGATAGTCTAGTTACAATCAACTTTTTCATAGCAAAAACACATACTAATTTGTAATGATTCTTAATGGCTAATCACTCAATGTTTGTGACTTCAATGCTTCATGTTGCCCTGTTTTGTTAAAGCTGGTCCATGATCTAATCCATGTCTATTTGAATGTGGATAGTTTGTTGGGGCTTAAACATTTTTATTCCAGATGAGCCATAGTAAAAAACTGGGCAAAAATTTGCGATAAGCTTGTCAAACAAAAAGCCGCGAAAGCTAGTATTGTAGTCCATCCATTAGCAGTTAACGCAAACTAAGTTTGCTAACAGAATTCGACATTCATGCAGGAGAACACAACGAGCTATTACAATTCACCTGGAAACGGCAAAATTACCGACAGCAACACATCACCCGAATTTATTTACACTAAACACAATTCGGGGTGTGGTCCAGGATCATATCTACACCTTCAGTGTTGGGGAGGAGAAGGAGATTTGACAGAATTTACAATATAAATAGCTTCAAAAGCGCAAGAAATAAAGATTGACCATGAATAATCTGACCCTTGCTTTTGTCCAAGACGACTCCTGATTCGTCTGCTACTGCGGATCGGCTCTATTTTTGCGAGTAAGAACCGCTAACTCAGGTCTAGAAATCTCCTACCTAAGAGCAGACAATGTGCCAACATTTTGGTCTGTTCAATAATTTCTTAAGAACAGGTAGACTAAATCACCGTAAATAAAGGGCTATGAATATAAGGAAAAACGAGGGTATGAACCAACCTTGATCCCGTCCGTGTTCGTCACACATCCTGGCAATGCACTATATCTTTACTTGCGCGTAGCTTGCACGTGGTGAACTCGGTACCAAGAGAGGTCAACTACTCTTGTTGATTGCTCTCAATTGACTTAAGATTAGACACGTGCAAGGTGTGAAAGCAAAGGCGATTGTAGTTAACACCTTTAGAACGTCTCATATATCAGAACTATGAAATATGACAATTTTCAATTATAATTTGCCTTAAATGACACTCTTTGTAGTATGAAAAACAGCAACAGGTATGTTTATTTAATCCTATCATAAGTTCTTGATCCCGCAAAAAAAGTTCACTGAGGAAGACATTTGTCCTCTGGCCTCTGCCATCGCTCGCTTGGGCATCATCATCTCTGTCATCACCCACTTAGGACAATCTTTAGTCGATTGATAATGGCTTTAAGGAAGTTTTACTCTCCATTTTGATTTTGACGTCACACATTATGGGTATTTGCTCTCCATTTTAATTTTGACGTCACGAAAAAGTCAAAATGAAAAGCAACAATGAAAAACCGAAATGAAAATGAAAACTGATGTGGCAAGTGATGACAGAAACGAAACGAAACTTGAAACCGCAAGCGCACTGCGAAAAAATGCAAATGCCAATACAATAAAAAAATGCAAACGAAATTGAAAACGCCGAAGAGAAATGCAAACCAAAATGAAAATGAAAACAAAAGTGGCTGAGCCACCTCGGATTCCGTACTTTCCGTAGCCCGGTCTAGGCCTCGAAAAAGCGATCTGGCAGAGGTTATAAAGCGCCCGAACTTGACACCATCCATATGACCAAAATATTCATCCGATGAAAGTAAAATTTATATTTTCATTAATAGAATACCTAGGGCAGTCCACAGAATTTTTTTTCGGATTTTCCGAAAATTTTATAATTCTTACCTCTGGTCGATATTTACGGACATCCGCTCTTAAGAGTGCCTGTCCGTAAAAATCAAACATATCGCGGCAAGGGAGGAAAATTCGATTTCTTTCATATTTTAATGTTCGATAGGCTAGGATCTAACTAAAGTCACCGTAAAGTTTTTTCGGTGAAATATCTTTTCTTTTCAAAGAAAAATGCAAATAATGAAAATCCGTTAAAAATCGTCATTTGAGGTGCTAAATAATTTCACAGGTTTGAGAGCCTCGCGTGCAAAAACAAACCATTCTCCTGTCTTTGTAACACTCAAATATTATTTAACAATCTCTAAATATCTGTAAAAATGATTTTGGGGAATACTGCATAGTCATTTGCTTACGAAATAATTTAAATTCGAAGGTATACAATTCACTGCAGTAAAAGTACTTCATGAATAAAATTGATTTTCACCATGTGCGAAACCTTCAAATCGATTAAGCTTCTGGTGGTTGTATATTGGAAGGATGGTCTATAGATTCCTGTAGAGATTTCTTTGGGCAAATGAATAAGAGCGGCGCGAGAGCGTTTCAAAGTCCGTAAAAAATGTAAATATTTGACCTTCGGCGGTGAACTTTGAAGTTGCGGGAAGACGTAACTTTTACTCCGTGTACATGTCTTAAGACTCGTAATCCATACAAAAACATTTGCAAATGCTCTTACCTTATAATATGTTATAAAAGACAGGTCCAAAGGCCATTTAAGCACGATTCTCTGGTCGTTCGTCGCATAAGTTTGAGCTCTGTTTGTAACGTCCGATGTTCACCGCGCAAACTGTCAACATGTTCCATGGTCGAATACCAATCTTTGATCAACTTTCGGCGCATTTCATTACAATCGCATCCTCTTCGACGGCTTAGTCATTTGTTTAGTATTTCTTGGTTTATAGTGCACGAAAAAATATTACATTTGGTCGCTGCTGGCAAAAATGTCGGCGCTCAATTACAGTCCATACTGCATTGCAGGCAGCCGTTTGATTGTCACACAATGCAATGTCATGGGCATTTTAGGGGGGTGGAGGAGGGCGAAAATGTGGAAATGCTTCATTACTAAACAAGAACATACTCAAGGCAACAACTACAACAATAACTACTTTCTCCCTTGCTAAAATCTAGATAATCGTTTATTTTATCAGTTCGCCTATTCGGTTGCACGCGTGGGCTGGGTTGTTAGTAGCGTTGGCGGGGGCATTGAGATTTTACAAAACTTACTGATAAAGATCACTTCAACCTTTACCTACTTCTATATATCTATTACAATAAATCCTAGTATGAAACCACAAATGAAAAATATTGCCTTTCTTTTGCTTCCTGAGCGAATGCTTTCCTAAGAGAACATTGAATCACTCCATTTTTTTTTCGTCCTACTGAAAGCCTGGGTGACCTGTGCCCTCTCACGAGTGGCTATTCATCTGCGTGTTACAAAGTACTTTTTTGAGGGGTATTGGTTTTATTACAAACTATCAAATCTATAATTTCTTAATTATAACGAATTTCAATTTTTTACTTAATTTAAAAATAAAATCTCTGGGACATTCAGTCGAATTTATGGCTACTACAAAAGGTAGCTATTCGGCAAAAAATAATAATTTTGTGGCTTCCTAAGTAAACTTGGGGGCGTTTGTTTGGATTTTTTAAAGTCAAGTTTGTTACACTGAAAATGGAAGGTTGTTGTTCTTTGAAAGCCCTTGTTGGTGGAATTTGTGGTTATGACGCTAAAGACCGAAAGCGTGACACTGAAATTGTTCCGCTGCTGTCGTGTAGTAAGTACATCAACAGTCACAAGTCACTGTATAAATTTACCGGGCCTGGAGATGAGGTTAAACTGATTTTATGTCGAGCGGCTATGTTTACAAGGAGCAAAAGTTTGAGCTCCATGACGATATGTCCAAACCACCGATCAAAACTAGGAATAGGTTGGAGCACAGGGTCCAGCACTAGGTGCAGGGTTCCGGAAGAAATGGTAAAGGAAAACGAGTGTGGCCAAAAGGTGAAAGAGGGCTGGAGAAAAAGGAGTCTGAGGTTATCTTACACAAGACTGGTTCGTTCGTACAAGTTGGGTCAGGTAAGTTTTATTTTTCATTATGTGGGTTTATTAACAATTATCCTGGGAAATCGCGCGGAATATCGCCTAATAGCCCGACGAGGCCGTAGATCGCGTTGGCTAAAATCATTAATGACAAAGCACAATTTTCTGTGGTGATTGCAAAAAAGCTGGAAAATCCGTATATTTAACAATTATCCTGTGAAATCGCGCGGAAATATCGCCTGATACTTAGCCGACGAGAAGTACTGAGCCGCTAAGTAGTATACGACTTTAACGTCAGACTGGGTTTTTCAGACCCACAAGGGGGCAAAGGGTCGTGTGACCGCAAAGCAGAGACGATTAAGAATCACTTTAGAATATATCTAAACTCTTGTCAAGACGTGGAGACTGCCGATCAAATGAAGAATGCTATAGAGTCCTCTGGTGGTGTTCCTGCAGTAAGGGCTACGTTATACAATACACAAGATATTCCCAAGTCCGCACCTTTAAAGTGGGACGGAGTTAGCCTCATCAATAATATTGAATATAGCAATGAGGGAATGAGAGTCTGGAGATCGTATGCAGCTGGCCCTAGTAAATTCCTGCCGTGGAGTCAATTTAATTTTCCGGAAAGCTACTCCGTACCATTGCTAAACACATTGAAGGAGGCCAACATTTCAAAAGCTCAATTCGCTGCAATCACATCGAGGATAAAATCACCTCAAACGTAGCACGAAGACGTTCAATTGGAATTGAAAGCAGAACTTTCATATGAACAGAATGACGAGGAAAAAGAATGTCACGATAAATATAGGTTATTGGCTAAGTGTGAGGTCAAGATGGCGGGATATTGGCCAAGTTCTTTCGTTGCGTGTTTGTGGACCGCGACGAAGTCGAGGTCCACAAACACGCAAAAAAAGAACGAGGCCAATATCCCGCCATCTTAACCGAACAAGCTTGGTCAATAAAGGACTTATTATATGACTCAAAGGACGCTATTAAAAGACAGTAAAACGCGGGACGAACGGGCTATCCCGAGCGGTCAAGATGGCTCCATGTTGACCTTGCGGGTAGCCAATCACAACAAGAGAATTGATTCATCTTGACCGCTGAAACAGCCAGTCATACAATAAACTTTTTTCATGTCCTGAAGAGGGATGCATAAAATCCTTTCACAGATTTTCGTCCCTTCAACATCATCTTGACATCGGAAGGCACAGCTATGCTTTAGAGAATGGAACGCTTTTCGATAAGGCAATGATGTCATATGCAACAAAACTAGAACAGGGTATTAGGGAGTTTAGAAACTAGGACGCGACGGCAACGAAAACGCCACAGTCATTTCAAACTATATCCTCTCGTTATTGTAGCACTTTCGCGATTATTCCAATGTGTTCAACTTGTCAAATGTCGCCGAACTATTCAGGAACTAAATTTCCATGAGCGGCGTTGAAGTAAAGAAAAAGAAAGAAAAATTTGCATCATGTGCTCACGTTCTCGCCAAAACCTCAAATTTGGTGATTTCTCGTTGTTGTTGAGAACGTGAGCCATGATCGCAAATTTTTCTTTCTTTTTCTTTACTTTAACGCCGATCATAGAAATTTAGTTCCTGAATAGTTCGCCGACATTTTACAACATGAACAAATTGGAATAATTGCGAAAGTGCTTTAATAAAGAGAAGGTAAATTTTGAAATGACGTTTTCGTTGCCGTCGCGTCCTCGTTTCTTAAACTCCCTATTGCCATTGTTGAGAATCCCGTAGAAGTTATTCAGACACCGCAGGCACTGGATTCCTGCTCATCGTTGCCAATGGGCTGGGCGCTGAAATCCGCCAGTACTCAAAGAACCCGGCTGACCGAAAGCCAGAAACAATACCTCGGGGAAGTATTCCAAATCGGCGAAAGGACTGGACACAAAGCTGATCCTTGTAAGTCAATGAGAAAGGCCAGAGACGCAGATGGCTCTGGAGAATTTGATACTTCAAGCTATCTAACACCTCAGCAAGTTGCAAGTTTCTTTTCACGCCTTGCTGCAAAAAGAGTTACTGCAGCTGAAATTGATCTTTTGACAAAATTCAGAAATTTAGTACAAAGCTGCAGGTGCAAATCTGAAGATCAGAATCTGGAGTCACAGCTTATTGACTTCATCAAAAGGTCAGGAAAAAAACAACGAAATTCTGTTAACTAAACCTTTTTTTAACTTTTCAGTCTTGTGTTTCAGTATATACTCTTTCGAGCCTTTTCAGTCCCTCGCCCACCCAGAAGAAATGGCCATGACATGCAACATTGCGTGACGAAATGATGGATGCCGGTAATGCAATATGGACTGTAAGCGCCGACATTTTTGCCATTATAGCAGTGATCAGATGTAATATTTTCGTGCACTATAAACCGAGAAATACTAAACAATTGACTAAGCCGTCGAAGCAGATGCAGTTGTGATGAAATGCGCCGAAAGTTGATCAAAGATTGGTATTCCACCATTTAATACGTTGACAGTTTGCGCGGTGTACATCGGACGTTACAAACAGAGCTCAAACTTATGCGACGAACGACCAGAGAATCGTGCTTAAATGGCCTTTGGACCTGTCTTTTATAACATATTATAAGGTAAGAGCATTTGCAAATGTTTTTGTATGGATTACGAGTCTTAAGACATGTACACGGAGTAAAAGTTACGTCTTCCCGCAACTTCAAAGTTCACCGCCGAAGGTCAAATATTTACATTTTTTACGGACTTTGAAACGCTCTCGCGCCGCTCTTATTCATTTGCCCAAAGAAATCTCTACAGGAATCTATAGACCATCCTTCCAATATACAACCACCAGAAGCTTAATCGATTTGAAGGTTTCGCACATGGTGAAAATCAATTTTATTCATGAAGTACTTTTACTGCAGTGAATTGTATACCTTCGAAATTAAATTATTTCGTGGGTAAAGAACAACACAGATTCCCCAAACTCATTCCAACATATATTTAGAGATTTGTTAAAGAATATTTGAGTGTTTTAAAGACAGGAGAATGGTTTGTTTTTACACGGGAGGCTCTCAAACCTGTGAAATTATTTAGCGCCTCAAACGACGATTTTTAACGGATTTTCATTATTTGCATTTTTCTTTGAAAAGAAAAGATATTTCACCGAGAAAACGTTACAGTGACTTTAGTTAGATCCTAGCCTATCGAACATTAAAATATGAAAGAAATCGAATTGTCTACCCTTGCCGCGAAATTTGAAATTTGTCTGATTTTTACAGACAGCCGCTCTTAAGACGTAACTTCACTCCGCGAATTGCTATCACTCGCTCGAATACGTTGAGCGGCCCAATTCGTGTGAAAATGGTTCTCACCTCTGTTTTCTTTCAAAGGATTGCCTCTACCCATCAACCCAGCTTTATGATGCTAGGCAGGGGGCTTCTGGAGTGGAAAATGGCTCGAAAAACACACTTATAAACCAAATACGCAACGAATTGTTGCTGTAGTGTTCGTTTAGAAATAAACGACAGCTAGCGTGACGAGCGTGACATCAAAGACAGAGCCTTCGGTGTTGTGGACCAGCGAAATCTCCGTGGTAACCCCTTATATGGAGTAGCTAGGGTGATTTGTCCTCCTACCCTTCAGAAATTGCAAAAAAGGTGACCAAATCGCCGAAGGGAAACGAGTTAAGCATTTTTACGTATCTATGAACATACATTAACACGGATAGTGCTTATATACAAACATTAACGCCGTTCTTTAGTTTGATAAGGAGAATACAATTTCAATAACATAAGAGTTTTCACACAAAATCGGGGTAGAATAAAATTTGAAATATGAACCTTTCCATTCAGATATGAGCAAACTGAGACATCATTCGAGCAGAACAAAGGAGTGAATGTTTAAACACCCAGGGCCCAGTTGCTCGAAGCATGGTTAGCGCTAACCATTGGTTAAGATGTATTAAAACCTATAGGTTATCATGGTATTTAACACGGGTTAGCGCTAACCATGCTTCGAGCAACTGGGCCCAGGCCTGTTTCGGAGAATAAAGTGAGAATTCGTAGGCTAAAAATTAGGCTCGCGATTTGAGAGATTCAAATTTAAAGAGTTTTGGAGCCAAAGTATTTCGGAACGGCATCCTTCTGAACGAAATGTAAGAATTGCATGGTAAAGATAGTGTAAGTAGTAGAGTAAATACTGTAAGTGGAGTAAGTATCGTGTCGTATTGTAAGTAGGGTAAGTACAATGTAAGTAACTATGTGTTCTTGCAATTAAAAAAACATTATTTCGTTTTGTTTGTTTTAACCCTTTTCCTACGAACGTCACACATATGTGACGATAAATACTGCTTCCCTTTTAGAATAATTGTGTGAATAGCACCAAGGGAGAAATGTCTAATACACAAAAACAAGCGGTCATTACCTTGATAGAAAAGAAAGGCAAAGATCGTTGTTTCATTGAAAATTGGAGACCGATCTCAGTGCTAAATGTAGATGCCAAAATAATGTCGAAAGTAATAGCTACCAGAATAAAGAATGTTTTACCAAATATTATTCATCACAATCAAAGCGGATATGACAAAGACAGATACATCGGTGAGACAGTGCGATCTATATATGATGTCATGGACTTTACAGATAGAGAGAATATTTCTGGTCTTCTGATATTTATTGATTTTCAAAAAGCCTTCGACACATTAGAATGGGACTTCCTTTTCAAGTGCCTTGAGTGTTTTAATTTCGGACATGATTTTATACATTGATATAAATTCTGCTCAAGCACTTTTTGATTCGCTAGACATATTTGAATACTTATCCGGTCTAAAAGTCAACAGCTCCAAAACAGAAGGATTGTGGATTGGGTCATTAAGAGACAATGATATGAAACCCTTTGGTATCAAATGGCCTGACGAGCCAATAAAAGCCTTAGGAGCCTTCTTTACATATGACCAAAATCTAATTTATGAAAAAAATTTCAAGGATAAAGTTTTTAAGATAAAGAAATTAATAAACATTTGGTCATCCAGAGGTCTTTCTCTCTACGGAAAAGTGACGGTTATAAAATCTCTAGTTCTCCCAAAGCTCGTTTATATTTCCTCTTTGTTGCCAACTCCGAAAACTATTATAAAGGAAGTAAACCAGCTAATTTTCAATTTCCTATGGAAAGGTAAGGATAAGGTAACTAGATTGTCAACAATTAATACTTATGAAGAAGGAGGCTTGTAAATGACAGATTTAGATTCAATGATTAAAGCGCTTCGATTGAGTTGGTTAAAGAGAGTCTTCAGCTCAAATAAAGGTACGTGGAAACCTTACCTTCGATATATTTTAAAAGACTATGGAGGTTTCCTTCTTTTAGTTGTAATTATAACATTAAAGATCTTTCAATAAGTTCTCAGTTTTATAAAGAACTAATACAATGGTGGTCAGAATTCCGAGACATGTTTGCAGAGGAAAAGGATTGGCGCTATATAATTTGGAACAACCAGGAAATACGAGTAAACAATAAACCAGTTTTCTATGAAAAGTATGTTACATTCGGAATCCATTGTGTTAACGACCTTCTTTTCGATATTGATAACGTTCAATCTTTTGACAGAGCGGCAAGAAACATCGTCAGAAACAATATTTTAATGTGGACCGGCCTGCGCCACTCTGTACCATCAGACCTGAGACACACAAACTACCATCCTATGATAACAAATTCCTCTTTTAAATATTCGAATTGTGTGTTTGATGTAACTAAGAAGAAATCGAAAGAATATTACACGCTCCTAGTGAGTACTAAAGCTCAATTACCTAATCATGCTGCAAACTTAAAACATGACTTCAACTTTACAGATAATCAACTCATACAAGTTTACAGTCTCCCACACACTGTTACTTTCGAACCTTACCTAAGAGTTTTTCAGTACAAGGTTTCGAATTCCATTTTATATACGCATGCAAAATTATTTAAGATAGGCTTTATTGAGGATGATAAATGTACTTTCTGTAAACAAGAAGCTGAAACCATCTACCATCTGATGTTTCACTGTTTTTACTCAAAACAATTTTGGAGGCATTTTGAATCCTACTTCTATTCAATAACAAATCGGCAGGTTCACCTGAATCTCAGAGATGTAATGTTTGGTATCATCACTTCAAACTGTATCTTGCTCAATTACTTGTTAATCATAGGAAAACCGTGTACCTTTGGGATTGCAGAAGGAACAAAGTTCACCCTAGCATACATGGCTTTCAAACAAAAGTAAATAACAAATATGAAATAGAAAAATATATATGCGCTAGAGACAATAAAATGAGAGAATTTTATAGTAAATGGACAATAGCATCCTCTTTAAGTCAATTATAATTTGTGTAAAATCTTTTGAATGTATGTGTACTGTATGGGTCATTATTTTATGTATAATTTAAGGATGTGTATGTATATATGTACGTATGCAGTAAATAGAAAATGTCAATGTATATATAATCACAGATTATAATTGTAAAGTCTATTTATTGTAGGTAAAATGTTTGAATCTAAATGTAGCCTTTCACTGTACGTTGTATGTTGATAATTAATAAAGTGTTTATTTATTTAAAAAAAAAACTGTGTTTCCGCTTGTCACACTTTGACTTTCATGAAATTATGTCTCAGAAATTTTGTCTTCAATCATAAACCCACGAAAACTAACGGCGAGACAAGAAAAAATTTCAAATGTTGCGTTGCAAAGTCCTTTGGTAGGCCTTTGCCTGACCGAGCACGCTCTTCAAATAATCAACAGAGAAGCCAGCTGACACCCGGGGGGGGGGGGGTACTCCCAGAAAAATTGGGTGGGGGTGTGCGGCCCGCTTCCTGAAACCCTTACCCTATTTCAGACCAAAATCTGCGATTTTCCCTACCCTATTTCAGACCTATTTCACTTACACAGTTGGCGCAAACATAATTAAAAGACAAAAAGAAGGGATTTTGTTGATGGTCTTATCGGCTAAAGATAAAAAGTATAGCTCCTTCTAAAAAACATACCTAATTCAAGACAAGAGTGCACAAACTATACCCTATTTCAGACCAAAATGGTCAAAATTGATACCCTATTTCAGACCAAAACGGCTAAAAAAACATACCCTTTGGGGCCGCACATACCTATATAGCCCATATAAGGCAGTACCCCCCCCCCCCCCCTCGGGAGCTGACAGCATGGGAATTTTCATCAGATCTCTGGATCTCCCGCTTTCGCTTGTCGTTCCAAGTATCGAACTGATCGAATAACCACGCTGGTCGAGCTGAGGGAACTGTTCAACAATACACTGATGAACTTGCGTACCATTCAATGGTTATTTAGTGCAAGGGTCATTCTCTCGGCTGGGGTTGGCAATTGGCTTGAAACAGAGGGAGGACGCAAGGCAGACAAACGTTCTTGTCTATCCTCTGCCGTTGTGCGGCAGGTTTCCACGATTGGTTCGTGGCGGCCTTCTTCCATTACTAGAAATAGTTTTCACTAAAGCTGCCCCCATTTTTTAATTTTTGAGTAGTTGTGTGGTTGTAAATATTAAAATACTGAAGACACTGTTACTCATTTCTGTATTGTTGTTAGTAAAATAAAGCAGCTCTGTAAATTTCATGTGGAAGAAGCATATTTCTCCAGTACATCAATGGCAGAAACAATATTTGATTTAGTGTCATTGTTCAACAATTGAGATTGTCTTGTTTGCGTGGATTTCGCCGGGTTTGTTTACGTATAGATCAAGTAATACGAAATTCCGTGAATTGAGATACACAGAAAAACAGACAATAAGCTTTCCTGAATAAAAAAATATTTAGATGAGCCTGAGTTTATGCCTGAAAAGTAAACGCGTTGAATGTAATTTTTTCCTCGAGTTAATCTTCGCGAAGACGAAGCGAGCGAATACGAAGACAATTTACTTGAATGGAACTGAGCATGTTTTTCGCAAATTTCGCTGGAAGTTGCTTGGAATACAAAACATCGGTGAATTAACTATAAAGTACAGTATAAATTCACATTCCAACTTGTAGTTTTTTGAAAGATAGACTCTCAGAAGCGCTCAAACATTTCGGAAAAGGTCTATTATTCTTGTGATGATTCGCAGTGAAAGCACATGTCTCTTCGCCACCATTTGCCCTCGAAGAGGGATTTCTTCGCTATGAACTAACCGATTTCCATTGTTTAAGCTGTCGAGTGTTCCGTGGATCTTGTTATTTTAATTTACAGTTTTAAAAAGCTGTCTTTTCCTTCTGAGAACGTCATACTCGGCTGCTAGCAGCCATTTTGATGTGAAAGCAAGAATCAGTTACCCGGCACAACCTTGCGCGCCTAGTTTCATCAAATCGGGAACGCTTCCCATACTACAAACACATTTCTTAGATTTCTTAAATTTTTGAAATTCCTTGTATATATTTACGCGGGGACTCCTAGAGTGCCTCCTCGGGTTTTGGCCTCTGGGCCAAAACCCTGCGGGGGCAATTAGGTCGACTGCGCGGGTTTCCTGATGGCGGTTGATAGCCGAACAAACGGGCATGTTTCGCCCTGGCTGTTGATACAGCAGATGGAGCTGCGTTTGGCTGGGAGGATGCTGTTGTTGAGCTGGAAGCGGCGACTGCAGGAGAAGCTGAACTAGCTGTCGTAGACTGCGCTGCTGGAGAGGAAGGGCAATAAGGTCGGCTGTCTGAATCAGCCGATCAGCGCACTCGCGAAGAATAGGGACTTAACGCAGCGACGACTGGATGGTTTGACGGCGGCGTTCGCGACCGACAGGAACTGGGACGACAACCTCGTTGTGTCGACTTTCAAGTTACGTTACGCAACAATGGTTTTCAGGACGGCGCTCCTGCTTTTGGCGCGAAATGCAAAACATAATTCCCGGTTTTCGAGTTGTCTGTGTTTATCGGCTTGTTACGTTTTATTTGTAAAACTATTGATTCGAAAAACTGGATTCCTGATCAGTGACTACTTTATATGGTACGCCCTCTTTAAGAGAAATCAGAGATTTGTTGCTGTTTTCTCACAACGATAATTTGATCAACGACGAAGAAGTTTTGCTGTTGTATGATTTAAACAAATCGAGCAACCTTGAGCTACCGTATTGGAGCTATGATCACTTTGATCTTGATCTTATAACTGACGATGAATGCAAGTCAGAATTCAGATTCTACAAGAGGGATGTTTACCTTCTTGCCGAAGTGCTGCAGATTCCGGATCAAATGAGATGCTATAACCGTGTTGTTGTCGATGGGATTGAAGCTCTGTGTATTTTTCTGAAAAGATTTGTGATATCCTTGTAGATATTTTGATACGCTGCCAAGGTTTGCAAGACCCGTCCCACAACTTTGTATGATATCCAGCCAAGTGATGGATTTCATTTATCAAACTCACAACCACCGTTTACGAACTTTTAACCAGCCGTGGCTCTCTCAGGCCAGTCTTCAGAACTATGCCGATGTTATTCATGCTAAGGGGGCTCCGCTTCAAAATTGCTGGGGTTTTATCGATGGAACGGTAGCCAGTTTCTAGGCCTGGGAAAAATCAAAGAGTTTTGTACAACGGGCACAAGAGGGTCCACGCGATAAAATTTCAGTCAATTGCGGCTCCAAATGGTTTGATAGCTAACCTATTTTGTCCAGTCGAGGGAAGACGACATGACAGTGGCATGCTTGCAGAGTCAGGTTTACTTGCCTACTTACAACGTCACTCGTTGTCCCCTCTTGGACAACCTTTGTGTGTCTATGGGGATCCAGCTTACCCCATGAACATACACCTCTAAGGACCATTCAAAGGAGCCAGGATCACCCCTATACAGAATCAATACAACACTGCAATGAGTCGTGTTAGAGCATTCCGTGGAATGGCTTCTTGGGGACATAATAAACTACTTCGCTTTTATGGATTTCAAGAAGAATTTGAAAATTCGCTTAAGCGCGGGTTGGAAAAATGTACGTGGTATGTGCCTTACTGACAAATGCCCGCACAGGTCTTTACCAGTCTGTAACATCGTCGTATTTTGTCTTGGACCCGGCCACCGCCATTGGAAGTGTATTTTCTGTGAAATAGACTATACATAAAAACACTTTGAACTATGTTGCGTTAGTGACTACACCTTACAAGTGTAACAGAATACGGAAATTCATGGGAATAAACTGAAGGTGGTTCTCATTGCGCGCACGCCATTAAAATACTATGCTAGTGTCTTATTGTAAAAGACCAGAAGCAAAGTGTACGGAATTTGTTTTGATTTCTTGTTGATACAGGGGTTAGCTCCGAAAATTTTGGTGTGTGCGAGGTGGCCATTAAGGCCAAAAAAGTGTATTTTCCTACCCAATGTCAGACCCCACTTGCATGTTTAAGGCTAACTAAGAAAGACACACCCAAGTTCTGACCGTATGTCTAGTTTCAGGCATTTTATCACTTACAGAACACTGTTCTGAGCAAACTTCAATATTAAATTTAATATACCCGGTTCATTTTAATTGTTTGTAAAATTTTAAAATCGAAAAGGAAGCACTTACAGAACAGCAATTTTTATTTGCCAACATTTAAATACAACACATCTAGAATCTTAGCTTATGAAGGGAAAAAACAAAACAAAAACAAAAACAGAAAAAGAGATGGGTCTTCCCCACAGCACAAAAATTCAACTAACCTCTGCTTTTTGTTGAAATCCCTCATCTCCAGATATTTCAAAATAATGTTGGGAGATTTGTTGTCTCAAACTAATTCTTCGATTACCACTCTGAGATCTGATGATAAACAGAAAAAAGAAATGATGATAAAGCTAACTTTTCAATGTTCGCCGATTACCTTCGTCCGCCATCACTCACGGCTTGTCTTGAAATGCCCTAGTGCCAGGCTACTGTAGTGTTTTCTCGGTTATCAAAGAAATTGAAGGGGAGGGGAGGGGTAGTCTAAGTCGTAGGTCGTAATGGTCCCGAGGGGGGATACGGGATGAGGTGGGGAATTTTATCTGAAACGCAAATTTTGAGTCAAACCTCCCCACCCTTGGGTAAAGTTTCGAGTTCAAAGTTCCCTACTGTCGGGATAGGGTAGCCTGCGTCGCAGACGTAACAAAACCCCGGTTAGTAACGTCTGCGAAGCAGCGCCAAATTCCTTGTTCTGTACCAGAATTTGAGTACGCGTTATGATTGGCTCGTTAACAAAAGCCTTTTGTTGACAAGCCAATCATAACGCGTACTCAAATTCTGGTACAGAACAAGGAATTTGGCGCTGCTTAGTAGACGTTACTAACCGGGGTTTTGTTACGTCTGCGACGCAGGCTAGGATAGGGCGTTCCGGAGTTGCGCAGGGAGCTGGGGGAGAGCTTCAAATTTTAACCAATCGATAAATTGACACCATCACATGAAATATAATGTTAAGAATGTCCATTTGACCAAGTTTGATGATTTTACATTAAAAAAAGACCAAGTTATGGACTTTAAAACATAGTTTACAATCCATACAAACGTCTCTCAATTATTTTGAGGCTGCGTCCCCCCAAAACATATAAACTCTTAAATTTTTTTACGATTTGTCTGATAGTCGTGTAAATGGGCAAATGAAGTGATTTTCACCTCGGTTACCTCCAAATAGTAGGTGAATGACGGAATTTTACTGCTTTCACAAAACTGAAAAATATTTTAAAGAGTTTATATGGTTTTGGGGACGCAGCCTCAAAATTAGAGACGTTTGTATGGATTTTGAACTATGTTTTAAACTCCATAACTTGGTCTCTGTTCAAACTAAAACCATCAAACTTGGGCAAATGGCCAATCTCAATGTTATCTTTCACGTGATGGTGTCAATTTATCGATTACTTAAAATTAGAAACTCGCTCCAGTTCCCTGCGCAACTCCGAAACGGCCTATTGATATCCAAGAGGTTGACCTCTTAAATGCATAAACAATACACACACTCCAGGTTTAAAAATCACAGTTTTTTCTTTTAACAACGGGAATGAAAGACCACTTGAAGAAACCGATGGTTTATCGGTAACAATAGATTGGGCAAATTTTCATTACCTTTCTTTCCTCCATCTTGTCCGTGCCTCACGGGGACTTTTGGGCATTTTTATGATGGCAAAGTCACTCGTATGAGTCGTATCCAGGCTCTGTTTTGTCGGCCAGTTTCAAGAGGGCAGTATCGCAGCGTGCATTATATACCATGGGAACGTCCAAGCCCAGGAAACGGTCTTTTATTAATATTTCGAATTCTTCAGGTTTCAAGTTTGATCAAACTTCCCCACTCTGGGGCCAACATTCTCTTCGAGTTGTCAAAATTCCCCACCCGGGGCAGGAGATGTTGACCAAAGTCCCCACCTCATCCCGTATCCCCCCCCCCCCCCCCTCGGGACTAACATTGATAGGTGCATAAGTCGCAAGTCGTAAGTGGTAATCAACAAGTCGCAAGTCACAAGTCTCAGCTCGCAAGTCGTAAATCATAACTCGGAAGTGGCAAATAACAACTCGCAAGTCGTAAATCCCAACTCGCAAGTGGAAACTTCAAAACGAAGAAGTGGGTAATTGTCAATAGCAAGTGAATAGTCACTTTCGACTTTTCAGTTTTGATTTTCAATGGCCACCCTCGGCCGCGGTAATGTAGCTAGCACCCCCAACCAGTTTTTCCTCGCCTACTGCCTTTCAGCTTTTTGTTCGCAAATTAATGAGCACTCACCTGTCGCGGGTTTTTGAAATCAATTACCCCTGCACGTGGACAGTAGTCCCTACGTGCCCATGCCACTCGTAATTTATTTTATTTTATATAATATATTTTTTACGTGTCTTTGAGTATTTATTTTATTTTTCTTCTTATTTTATTTATTTATTTATTTATTTATTTATTTATTTAACCTAGGTCTTAATCTAGGGGCAGTGCCTTTTGGGTCCTGCTTCTCCTTATATTATATATTACAAGAGGAGTACCCAATAAAACTGTAAAAAATTCTAAGATGACCATAAAGTATAACAACGTTTGTCGAACAAAAACTCTTTATTATCAGTCGAGCATAGTTCCTAAAGCACACAGCATCACAGAGCTGTATGCAATCAACCATAGCTACAACTGTCAGGGGCACCCAACGCCAAGTTTCGGTAGATATCTGTTATTTGGAGGGTAATTCGCCTTGGGTTTTCGGCGTCGATTAAAGAGTGCACTCGGATTTTCGTAACTAAAACGGGGCCTAAAAGATTCGCAATTGGGAAATCATAGCCCCTGCGGTTTTCGGAAAGGCCGTAATTGTTGTTTTTGACAGTCAAAAACCCCAGCTAGCATTTTCGGAAATAAAATAGTTTCCCAGAAAGTTCGTTTAAAGTTCATTTCAGCTTGCATTTTCTCAAAGGAAGATTTTTCTCCCTAATATTTTCGGACAATTATAACTTCAGCTAGGGAATCCGAACAGATGAACTTCTTTTAAAAACGCCTTTCTACAGCTTTTGCTTGATTTGGCTCGTTGGGTGCCCCTGAACTGTAATGCTTTCGTCAGCAGCTGCACTGAACAGAAAGGAGCGCTAAAAGTTCTGAGAAACACGAAGTCACGAACCAATCAAAATCGACTGTTACCACGATTAAAAGGACCAAAGCTCGTGCATTTCAATGACAACAGTCAGCCAGTCAGGCGACAAGGCGGAATAATTCAAATTACTTTACTGAAAACGTTTCAAAGACAAAATACCCACAAAATATTGCATTATTGTGAAAAATGCGCTGAAATGTTTCCCAAAAAACGAAAAACGCTCAAATTCTGCTCAAAAGTCAATTAAGTGCTCATATCATAGAGTGCTGGAAATGTAAAATAGTGTTCGACATTCGAAAGTGCCGAAAAAGTGCCCACTAGCGCAATCGGGACAGGCCTAGTCGCGGTATCACAACGTTCGTGTGTTTCTCAATTAATCAGAGCAAGTGGTTCACTGCAGCTAAAAATTTGCAGCCACAAAAAAGCTGATATAACCCGACCCCATGCCACCTCCCCAAAAGGTTTGTTAGACATAAGACTGGTGACAGGGAGAGGGAGGGGGGCTTCAAAAGCCAAAATATTCAAGGGAAGCAATAAAGCAAAATAAGAATATTCAGAGAAAATAACTTAAGGTACCCTAAAAGGCACCCTTCTCCAAGAGGAATATAAGAATTTTTTGCAATGATACAATGCACTAGAAACACCTGCCACATGTCAAGCAAGAGCCAAGTTGTTTGATTTTGTTTTCTTATAAGGTACCTTTTTTCATTGAGAAGGGGGAGGTATTTTGCTCTTCATGCAAAATTATGTGGTTTATAGTTAATTCGATCTACTTCCTCCCAAGATGATGCAACCCAGTACAATAATGAGCTGCCAACTGGCTATTCTGTTTGCTTTGGTTTGGCTTTACTTGGCTCAGTTATTGGTTGGCAAACCTGACACCACTTTCTCAACCAATGAGTGCGGGGGTACAGGGGGGTGGGGTGCAGTCTAGGGGTACAGGAGGCCAGGTGAGGGGAGGTTGGGAAACGGGAGTTCTAAAAGAGAAGAAGTCAGGAGAAAAATAATTTATCGAAGTCAGAAGCAAGGCGAAAACATGTGGATGCTCGGCAGAAAAGGTAAGGGAAGTGAAAACATGGTAATGGAAGGAGAAGATTTTGACCCTTCCTCTCCCCAAATGAGAACCAAACTCAAAAACCACACACATGCATTTTCCAGCCTGAGAATGAAGCTACATGTGTACAGTATGTCGCTGCTTTATATTTTGATTGGTTCATGAAATTTTTTGCATCTGTTGTTATTGGCTAGAGTGATTACTTTGGTTTTAGTCTCTAGTTTTATGAAACTCAAATGAAAAGCACTCCAGTGTTGATTAATGGATAACCACATATCAAAACACATACATGAACTGCAGTACCCATAAAACAATGTAATTTTTTTAATTACACGAGACCCTATTTTTATCTGCAAATGACAACAAAGTTTTAAATAAATTTTTTTTAAAGTAGAAGACTGTTTCAAAGGTCATCAAAACCAATTCAATGTTCAAGAGAATTACATTTCACTAAAGAAAAGGTTCCTTTTAGTTAAGCAAAAAGATCAAGAGATAATGATTTTACAATAAGTAGCTAAAAGGAGTGAAGTGTACCTAAGTGTACATCATTTCTGCCATGGCAGACATAGGCTTGGGAAAATAAAGCAACTGATCAAAATATGAAGCCAGTTCCTCTGGCGTGGTATCATCAAAGTTAATCCTTGGAACACTTGCTCCCTGTAATCTTCTGTGTTGTCTTCCACAGCCCACAGTCATTTCTGTGCTCGCCTGTGTAAGTCTCTGTTGAGACATGGATCGTGTACATGTACTTGCTTGATATTTATTAGTGCCAACAGGCTTGCTGCATTCTAATTCACTATCACTGAGAGAGTCTCTGTGGTGTTCAGAAAGTTCATCAGAGCTTAATTCGAGACTCATTTTACGCCTGCGCCGCCTCATTCTGAGTGTGTGGTGATTCCTGTACACTGAAGTTGAAACTTTTTTATTCTCAAAGGTGAACAATGGTTCTCGAAGGATCTGTCTAACATTCTGTGTTCTTTCATTGTCTCTACTCCTTGAACTGCCAAGGGTTACTAGTCTTGCTCTCCTGTGAAGTCTTTTCCTAATAAAAAAAAATGATGTTATATCAGACAATTTGGACACTCACAGTAGCACTGTAGTTAACTGAGCAGCCATTTGAGCTGAAAATGACATTTTTCAGGAATGGAATGTTGATTGTGCTGGGAACAAGTGTTTTGAACAAAGTATTAAATTTTTTGGATGCATAGTGTTCAAAGTACACTTAGAATATTAACCTTTCCAAGCTCATTTCTCTCAATGACAGTTTATGTCCACATTTTGTGAACAGCAATTTCATTGAAATATTGTTTAAAACAAGCAACAACAACAACAATTTATTTCTTATTGGGCGCAAATTAACATCTGAATATGATCAAATGCGCCTTACAACAATTTAACTACCTATGATGATTACAATAAAATATACTTAAAAAATACCTGAAATTTATAATCTAAAAAGTAGTCAATCTAACTATAACAGGCAAAAGCCTTCCTAAATAAATAAGTCTTTATTGTTCATTTAAAAACCAAAAAGTTATCAATGTCTCTGACACTTGCAGGCAGACTGTTCCACAATGCAGGGGCAGCTATTTGGAATGATCTGTCTCCCATGGAGTTTTCTTTGTTTTTTCCCCTGGGCAGCTGCAAATTAGTAGTTCTTCAGAAGAACTAAGCTGGTATTTACATTTCTCCTTTAATCGAACAGATTGCAGATACATGTATAGGACGGCACAAGTTGATATATTGCTTTAAACGTTAAAACTAAGATTTTAAACTAGATACGGTAGGTAACGGGTAGCCAATGCAAAAAAAATAAGACGGGTGTAATATGATTAAACCTCGGTGTTGAGCATATGAGCCAGGCAGCACTATAACAAGCATACTAGAACAGGCATCCATGTACTTTTTGTTCTCATTTCAATTTGAAAATAAGATAAACAATTTTGAACATATAATATTAAAAACAAGAGACCCATCCTCTAATGGAAAAGAAATCAACAAGAAAAATACATGTATTTATTCTGTCATCCAGATATTCTTTCAAATTTTGTTCTAACTTTTTTTCATAAAATTAATCTTATGAATAAACAATCTCTCGCAGTAAGAGGGCTAGCCGCCCTATAGGTGCAGGTAGACCTTTGATAACCAATTTATATTGAAAGCCCTGCAAGTTTATCTACTAAACACTCCGCTGGTACAGCCGAACCTCAATTATCCGGACTTCTCAATTATCTGGACTTCTCAATTATCTGGACTACAGTGCATTTCCTCTGGTCCTAGCAACTATCATAATGATTGTGACTAAAATATTTTTAATTTAGGCGTTGAAAAGAGCATTTAAAACAGGTCCGTTTTCCTTCCAAAGGGTGAATGTTTTAGACCAAAGTGTTTGCACGAAGTTTGTTTTTATGATACAGTACACTACATGTAGCTAGCATTAAATTCTGATTTCCTAATAGACCATATTAATTTGTATTCTCGGTATTGAACTGGATCTAGCACAAAGTGGAGGTTCTAGCAAGGGGAATACTCATTGAAGCCTCTTGTGCAGGCTAGTTCCTGCTCATTACAGAGAATACGAATAAGGTCTATTGAATGGAGATTCAGTTTAGTGTATTTTGTCTCATTAATATTCATATTTTCGATTATCTGGACTCTCGATGATCCAGACTAATTACTCTGACAGTCCCAATAATTGAGGTTCGACTGCAAGCTTAAATTCGCGATACTGCAATTTAATTTTATCCACCTGAAAGAATTTTATGTACAGCTGTTACAATGCATGTTTTGAAGAGATTTTAAGAACTGCATATTTACCCCACAAATCATACATGTGGCTCTTATTGCATTTAGTAACCTAAGTTCTACCAGCAAAAAATATTTAATTTTCCTTTACTGGTAATTTTAATCCCTTTCTTCTCTTAATTACCCATAGTTTTTTAGTTACAGTATAAGGCGCACTGTTTTTTCGAAGATAACCACTATTTCAACCGAAAATTATTCTTAAACTTGGGGTGCGCCTTATAGGCAAATATTTTCCTGAAACATTTGTTTAAATTCGCATTTTCTGTTATGATTATGCACTGACTTTCATAGATATGGAGGTTTTTCGAATCCACTCTTTAGTTCCCAAGATGAGGGTAAAAGAAAATTTGATTCAAAACTGCTAATGTGAGATACATGTAACATCACGGGCATTTTCAAAACAAAGCCACATTTGCATATGGGACGTGCTTAAAAGCAAGTGGTCTGTAATGTGATACTTATTGCACTAACATTGCAAACACATCCATGATGAGAAATATAAACCGTGTTTCTTTACAAATTTACATGTAACTTGTACAAACATTCTTCATCCATCCATCCAATGATTTTTGTGCACAGACTTGCCAGTGAGGAAAATGCTCGAGGTAACCGCATTCAAATGTCAGTGCGAACCAGCTTTCATTTTATTCACCCACGCAAGTCACAATTTCACTTGAATAGAATCAGGATGCAACTTTTTTGCTTTGTTCATAAAGTTATTTAGTGAGTTACAAGTAAATAAACTTAATAAAATCTGTTCCCTCTACTTTTTCGACTCTTTGTTTATGCAAGGCTTTTTTGCTCTTGTTTATTACAACTTCATTGTCCCTCCACGTGTATTTCATTTTGATGTTCCTTCTCAGTTTATGGTGCGTCTTATAACCAAGTGTTATACAGAAATTTTCCATTAGAAAAATTGACACAGATGAGTTGCTGAGTTGGGGGTGTGTCTTATAGCCGAGTGCACCTTATAACTGAAAAACTATGGTAGGTTTCTGATATCCAAGCTGGGGAGTAAACGAGGTCAAAATAACATAAATGCATGGAATTTAGGCTGACTTTAAGACCTATGACTCTGACAGTTCCAAACTGACATGTTACCCACTGCTTCATAGCAAAAAATCATGACTTCTTTCTGAAAGACACCCTTATGATGACTAAAGTGATAAAATTAACAGATAAAGAAAAAGAGATTCCATATACACTAACTGCAAGGAAGCCAAATGAAAGGTAAAATACATGTATGAATCAGATCACCTGATGTAAGAATTTGAATTAGAGTCTCAAATAAAAATCTGCAATTTTTTTCTCTTAAAGATTGACTTACTATAATAGGTGCATCTCTCCAGTCAGAAGAAATTAATAGTTCCATATTTTCACTCCAGTTCTCAAAAACGAGCATTTGAAAATTTCCATCATTTGTTGTATACTTTAATTACACCGTTCACTGGTCAAGGATTGAAAAATACGCATAGATATCACACAGCATCTGTAAACAGATAAGAGAAACCTTCTCGTGTGCATGATTTCCTGGCAATTTTGCCATTTTAGCCGAAATCTGTGAATCTCTTTATATTTTGAAAAAGTAATTTAACCCTTTCACTGCCAAGGGTGACTTTATAGATTTTACTCTGTCTAACGCCAGACAATTTTACTTGTTAAAGGGAGACCTCTTGGCAGTGAAAGCGTTAAAAACTATCTCCTTAACCCTTTCACTGCCAAGTTAAGGGCGACTTTATAGATTTTACTCTGTCTGACGCCAGATGATTTAACTTGTTTAAAACAGAGACCTTTTGGCAGTGAAAGGGTTAACAGCATATGAATTCTGAAAAACATACTCACTCTCGAAATCTGACAAATTAGAGCAAGTCGAGTGAGGCAGGAATGTATACAGGAATGTAGCTACAGGAATGTAGCTGATGACTCAGCAAAAATTCTTCTGATTTTAATTACGTATTGTCTGTGTTTAGTTACCATGAATAGTTATTGATTAGTTGATTTAAATGTTCTTAAAACATAGCCTGATGAATTTCTTCAAGAAGTTATTGATTAGCTTCGGCAAACAAAATGAGACAGAAGGTCAGAACGGTTATAGCTTCAGCTTTCTCCACCCTTAAGTTACTTCAGCAAACCCTGTCACCAAAACCAACAATCGGAAGTTTTATTTTAAATACCACTACCCACGTATGCCTAATAGCTTTTACGGGATGTCACTTCTAATTATATAAGATTACAGTGTAACAAAAAGCATCCGTTCTAAATTTTCAACAATTTTCAACAGTAAAATTTAATACTATGGAGTCAAATGAACGGCAGAAGGACTCAGAACGACTTAACATGATAACAATGTATACATACATGTAATGATTCCAGCTATGTCGCATTCGACCGACCGAGGGGTGAATGCAAATGTGATCTGAGGCTCTTTAAAAAAATACATGACAAGCAAGACTGCAATCAAACCATGATAGGGCCTTTTCGATCAAACAATGAGGAACATAGTGAAGAAGTACGTTGCAAAGTTTGCCCATACGTTTCTCCAGTCCAAGTGGTAAAATATACGTAAAAGGTAACTGATTCGTTGTAAACAAAGCACATTATTTTCACGACATTATTGGCCAACTTGAACGATGAATTTCAAGTACAACAGAATCACATCCATTAGCTACTTACGGTCCATTATCCACTCTGAGTTTCTTAAAAATTGCCTGAAGATCTTTTTCGGGGCCTTTCAGCTTATTGCCGCAGATTTGTGCTTTACTTTCACAACCTTCGTCCACACATCCACCATCTTTATCAGCCATGTTGTGTTTTGTTGGCAAGCACGTTTCTACTAATGACGTCATCTCAGTGACAAAATACTTGTGGAAGGGTAGGGTAGGGAGTGCTGCAAACCTCGTGAACAGTACAGTTCCAGTTTCATAGCGGTGAAGCGGTTTTTTCTTTTTGGTGAGTACATACATTTAAATCTTAAAGCGTTCTATAAAGGTTTTAGAATAGAACCATGCTTTCGTTCCCTACAACCTGAGTAGCAACAAAGAAGCGACACACTTGAAGGGGATGTTTGTTTCTGATCACCAGTAAGACTTCCGGAAGATCACAGCTGAAAGGGAAATTTTATTACTTCAGTGGGTTTATAACAGGGGCACCCAACGAGCCAAATCAACCAAAATCTGTAGAAAGGCATTTTTAAGTACCTTATGGTGTTTGAAGTCTGTTTAAAGTGATATTATCATAAGCTAGAAGAAGTTCGTCTGTTCGGATTCCCTAGCTGAAAGTTTAATTGCCTGAAAATGTTAGGGAACAAAATCTTCCTTTGAGAAAATGCAAGCTGAAATGAACTTTCCAGGAGCTTTCTAGGGAACTATTTTCTTTCCGAAAATGCTAGCTGACGTTTTTGACTGCCAAAAACAGCAATTACGACCTTTCCGAAAATCTCAGGGGTTATGATTTCCCAATTGCGAATCACGTTTTAGTTTCGAAAATCCGAGTGCACTCTTTAATCGACGCCGAAAGCCCAAGGCGAATTACCCTCCACCCAACAGATATCTACCGAAACTTGTCGTTGGGTGCCCCTGTTATAAGCTATCAAACGGTCAAACCTTAGCTTATGCTTATCTAAAACAAAAGGCATGGATATATCACTCGGCTTTATGTTTTGTGTATTTACTAAGAAACTGCAAAGTACAAACTGAAAGGGAAGTTAATTAAGCTTAAAATGCCATGTTTTTGCGCTTTCGAAAAATTGCAGTTACGTTTATGTGCTGGAGTTTACTGGCCCATTTGTTAGGCACCTCTACGAGGGAGTGCGAACGGAATGAACAGATGAAAGGGGAAAAGAATATTCAGTAATATACAGAAGCGATCGTAATGCACCTATCAATATTAGTCCCGAGGGGGGGGGGGGGGGGGGGCACGGATACAGGATATTGGGTGGGGACTTTGATGTGAAACACAAATTTTGTGTCAAACCTCTCCACCCTTGGGTAAAGTTTCGAGTTCAAAGTTCCCTACTGAAGGGATTGAGATCCAAGAGGTTGACCGCTTAAACAATACACACACTCCAGGTTTAAAAATCGCAGTTTTTCTTTTTAACAACTGGAATGAAAGAACACTGGAAGAAACCGATGGTTTATCGATAACAATAGATTGGGCAAATTTTCATTACTTTTCTTTCCTCCATCTTGTCCGTGCCTTACGAGGACTTCTGGGTATAGTCAGTCGTATGAGTCGTATCCAGGCTCTGCTTTGCCGGCCAGTTTCAAGAAGGCAGTATCGCAGCGTATATTATACCGTGGCAAAGTCCACGCCCGTGCCGGTGAACGGTCTTTTATTAACATTTCTTCAGTTTTCAAGTTTGATCAAACTTCCCCACACTGGGGCCACCATTCTCTTCAAGTTGTCAAAATTCCCCAACCGGGGCAAGAGATTTCGATCAAAGTCCCCACCTCATCCCGTATCACCCCTCCCCCTCCCCTTTCTCAGGACTAACATTGATAGGTGCATAATGAATTACTTGTCGTTCTAGCCCTATTTCACCGGAATTTGCGTACCATTGTTTTGGCTTATAGGGAAAGTCCCTGAACTGTTTGCTTTCTCTCGTTTCGCTTTCATTTTGCACTCGTAACCTGAAAGTATTACATAATGAATTACTTGCCGTTCTAGCCCTATTTCACCGGAATTTGCGTACCATTGTTTTGGTTTATAGGGAAAGTCCCTGAACTGTTTGCTTTCTTTCGTTTCGCTTTTATTTTGAACACGTAACCTGGAAAGTAGCTCGAAAATTAGAGGCAATTTGTTTGTGGTTTCCTTTTAATAATATTATTTTGAGCATCCGGTTAGAGATCACTTTTTTTGATCGAGACTGCTATATCAAACAGACCACTATTTTCCTTGAGCTTTGAACAATAAACGTTTAGTAGAAACATCCACAAGCGATATAAATATTCGTTATTGATCGATAGTCATGTCACGCAACCTCTGTCCAGTTATTTACATACGTGACGGACATTTGGTAGGCTGTGGCGTCAGACGGATCTTGATGGGCTTCATGTCAGAGAGGAATTACCGTACGAGGGGTTTTCATTTTACCCTCCGTTTTATTGCCACAAAAGGCAAAAGTTCTTAACAAATATTCTAGCACCAACTGACAGAGGTTGAGTTGCGCGCTAATTATGAATCATTCGCTAATAATAATAATAATAATAATTATTATTATTATTTATTTATTATTATTCACCGAAGTGAAGGTGAATAGTGGTGGATATTCGCGGCGAGGTAAATATCCACCACTTTCACCGACACTGAGGTGAATAATTGTTTTAGTATAATTATACCACACAAGCTGAATAACTAGCGGACCAAAACATTACTTTGTGTGACAATATACCGACAAGCGGTCAGAAAATTTTAAAATCTCGCGCGCCGGCTGCTCGGAGGTGAATAGCACTTCCCTAATCACCTCTGAGGGCCCGTTTATATGGTCTAGGGTACCCGACACAACCCTCCTCCCCGAGACAACTTTACCGAGCGTTTATATGAGAATTGCGTGACCGAGACAAAGTTGACCCTACTTAGTTATTCATAGCACGTCTCAAATTTACAAATCCTCATTTGCCCTTCTTTCGTTATATTTGGTCGCTCTTTGATTGAATATCGTCAATGTTGATTGAAAATTTCCTTCCTAGGTTCATTTTTGCTTTGATACTTCTTTTTATAAAAGGACCAGTGAGCCATCTGCCAATTCGAAGTTTATAACGTGTCACTTAGCTCCGAATCAGTTTCTTCCCCGCTCTATCTGATCACTGTGGGTAATGCTGGCTTTTACAATGTAATTCCTTAAAATAAATTTGCTTTTATTAACCCAAAAATTGGACCGAAATAACTTTTTTTCGCAAACGCGCATATTTATATTTTCGGCCGTCTCGTCTCGGTTAGGCGAGACAAAGTGTTTACATGAGAAATAGTTGTCCCGCTTGCCAGGGTTACCCTACCTGCCGAGGCGAGACAACTCGCCTACCCGAGCTGTCTCGCCCACCCGAGTTGTCTCGCCCATTTCATGTAAACGGTTGGTAGAACTTTTCAAGAAATAAGTGGAAAAATAGCTCGCCCAGGGTAAGTCGGGGGGAGGGTTGCCTCGGGTACCCGAGACAATATAAATAGGCCCTGAGTTAACTCAGAGCGCACGAAAAGCACTATTCCGCTTGTGTGGTATATACTAATAATTGTTATTAATAATATAATTATTGACGATATCACCATGATGATGATAATAACCAAGTCAATAAGTACTTGTGCTCATTAAGGAGTGAAATCACCAGACTGCTGTTTGGTTTTTCTTGCCCTTAATCTCATCCAGAAAAAAAATAACAGTCATGGACGACATGTACATGTGCAAACTTTTCGAAGCCATTGGAATCGGTATGGTGGTTGCCAATTTCCTTCTCAACACCGACCGTGGTTTGAAAGCCATTGATTTATGCAAGGAATGCTTGATTATACTCAATATCAAGGAATTGGAAAACAAAAGGGAACTCTTCAGACCGATGTACATAGGGGTATACAAAACAATGATCGAAGGGTATCATCTTATCAATGATTACACTAGAGCGATAGCACGCAGTAGAGAGTTCCTTGTCTTCCTCCACTCATGCGGGGAAAGAGCTAAAGAAGCCAATATAACTTTGTACCTGGGGAATTTTCATCAACTTCAGGGTAAACATGCGGAAGCGAAAGAATTTTACAGAAAAGCACTCAACATCACCATAGAAACCGGGAACAGGCAAGGAGAAGCCTCGTGTTACGGAAACCTTGGAACTACATTGCTATACCTCGGAAACTATGCCGAGGCTGCTGAATGTCTAAAGAAAGCAATTGACATCGCAAGAGATGTTCACGACAGAGTATCACTTGCTGCATGCTACAGAAATTTAGGGATCGTGTATCATCATCTTGGTGAATATTTTAAGGCTGAAGAATCGCAAAAGAGAGCACTTTTAATGGCAAAGATAACTCGCAACAAAAAAGCGGAGGCTGAATGCTATCGAAGTCTTGGAGACGAGTATATATCTCTCGGTGAATATGGCAAGGCTGAAGAATATCAGAGGAAAGCACTTGTGATTGCGAAAGAAATAGGCGACAGAAAAGAGGAAGGTCACTGTTATGGACATTTAGGAAGAGTGTACGAATGCCTTGAAAAATATGGAGAATCTGAAGACTATCAACAGAGAGCCCTTGTGATTGCTAAAGAAACTGGCGACAGAAGAGGGCAAGCTGAATGCCTTTGCAACCTGGGAACGCTGTTTCGTTGTCTTGGTAAATATACCGAGGCTAAAAAGTATCACGGGAAAGCACTCGAAATGTGTAAAGAAATGGGAGACATCAACTTCGAAAGCATCGTACACCTTCTCCTTGCCTGTGACGCCTTATTAGAGGCAGATACAGGTTCGCACCAGGAAGCAGTTTCGAATCTTTTGGTGACCATTCAAAAATGCGAGAAAATGCGAAGTTTTCTAGGAGGAAATGAACAGTTTCACATATGGCTTTTAGAAGAGCAGGTTGCTTGCTATCACGTTCTCAGTGCACTGTTTTGTGAAAGCGGGAAACCTGAGGAAGCTCTTTGCATAGCAGATCTTGGACGGGCTAGTGCTCTGGCTGATTTGATGTCATCCAACTATGCTTTAAAGCGACAAACATCATCCATTCGCCAGTCATGGCTCGGTATTGAGAGGGCCACAAAGAAAGCAACAAGCTGTACATTTCTGTACACTTCGTATTGGGACTGCTATATGTTTCTGTGGGTTCTTAAAGAAGGAAAACCGATACTTTTCCTAGTAAATGTCAATGACCGTTTTGTCAACAAAGGACGGGAAAGGAAAGTGGATGAAGCGTTCATCCAATTTGGTGCGGAAACCTGGAGAGTATTTCATGGTTTATCTGAAGAAAACTGCGAGGATCGATCATTGTTTCCGATTCGTGATTCATCCCCGCAAGATGTTATTGCAGCTGTTCGCCTGTTAGAAGATGAAGAAGAGGTAAACCGAGAGCCCGCACCCTCTCTTGCTGAGTGCTACAAGATAATCATTTCCCCTGTGGTTGATTTTCTCACCGGACCTGAACTCGTCATTTTTCCTGATCGTTTCTTGTACAAAGTTCCATTTGCAGCGCTGAAGGATGAAAAAGGCCCCTACTTGTCAGAGACTTTCAGGATCCGTGTCGTCCCTTCCTTGACAACCCTAAGTCTTATACAAGACTGTCCAGCAGATTATCACAGTGAGACCGGCGCACTGATTGTTGGTGATCCCACTGTTGGTCACGTACTTCATAAGGGATCCATTCGAAGGTTCTCTTCATTGCCCTGCGCAAGAACTGAAGCAGAGATGATTGGACGGCTCTTGGGAGTTGAGCCTTTGTTAGGAGACCAAGCAACCAAACAGGCAGTTCTTCAAAGCATACACCCGGTGAGTCTAATACATTTCGCTGCACATGGTAATGCTGACAGAGGAGAAATTGCCCTCGCCCCTCAAAGCCCTACTACCACAACTCCACGCGAAGAAGACTACTTACTGACAATGGCAGACATCTCACAAGTTCAACTGCGAGCCAAATTGGTAGTGCTCAGCTGTTGTCATAGTGCTCATGGACAGATCAGAGCAGAGGGAGTCATTGGAATCGCTAGAGCTTTCCTTGGATCCGGTGCACGGTCAGTGTTAGTTGCCCTATGGGCCATACCAGACGAAGCAACAGAGGTGTTAATGAGTCGTTTCTATGAGCACCTCGTGAAAGGAGAAAGTGCGAGTGAATCGCTTCACCAGGTTATGAAGTGGATGAGAAGTAACGGCTATTCTGAGGAGGACTGGGCATCTTTTATGCTGATTGGAGATAATGTGACCTTTAATTTTGGAAAATGAGAGTAGGTGTATGTTAACTTAGTGACGGATTGTACCTTTTACTACCTCTAGAGAACTATTTGAGATATGTTCCGAAGAGGATATGTATGCAAGTATCAACTGCGCAGGAAGCGCCCATCCTTGGATGACCGAAACCGGGTTCCAATTGAACTGAGTAAATCCTGGATTGCACAGCCTTACATCCTGGGTTAGGAAACTCCCACATAAAAGTCTCCGTGGGTATTATCTATTTATACCTTCTATATAGGAGCTCTGTTGTTGCTTTTTTTGTTGGCGGTAACTCTTTTAAAACTGGTTAGCCATTAGTGACATTTAATGTAGTATCGTTTGAAGCTGCTGTAAATACTGCTTTTTATTGATCAAATGGTTGAACAGTTTAAAGTGTATATAACAGAAATTTTTTATTTTCTTGATCGATCCAAACTTTACAGTGTTGCTGAATGGAAATCGAATAGTGGGGTACAATACCACGCGAACAAGAATACGGAGCTGTGACGTGAAAAAAAGACTCAGGTTTGCTTTATTTCTGTTTACCACAGTTCTCTCTTTATGATCCTTACAGCCATACACTGCACACCTTTACCCGCACGGTATGGAAATAACAAAGCACAGGGAAAAACCGGGAAACTTGATGTCTTCTTTTGACGTCACAGTTCCGTATTCTCGTCTCCAGTCTTTTACGCGGTATAATAATAACACACAACAACGGCTTCAAAACTGAACATGTGTTTAAAAACAAGGGTGTCCCATCGAAAATAAAATGATTGTGCTTTTGTGCAAAGAGGAAATAAGTATACCAGAAGAAACAAGTGGACTTCAAAAACAGTATCATTCATTCTTCACTCTTCGTTGTCGAGGGTCGAAGAAGGTTGGTTAAAAATGTAGCCTAAGAGAAAGTTCAGAGAATTTAAAACTGCCGATGAAGAAAAAGCATTCTTTGAAAAATCCGTTCCAAAATCAACACGATATTTCACAAAGTAGTCCTTTAATATTCTTGCATTGTTGTATCACGAGAAGCGTTTATATAAAGATCGTTTTCATTTGAGATTCAGGGATAATTTGCATCGTTTACACATGCAGCCCTGCACTCCCCTTAACCTGCGTAGCAAGCGTTTTCGTGTGGTTTTTAAGGCCGATTTCCAAATGTAAACTCTCGTCCCATTTCGCTCGCATCCAAAATTCGAAATCGGCTTTTTTAGCGCTCAAAAACAACACGGAAACGCTTGCTACGCAGGCAACACTCCCCTGGGACTGGAATCAAAGTCGAAACCGGACTTTTCAAAATGGCCGTAGAATACCAGGTATGAAGGTTCTTACACGTGATCGATTTTCGTCGTGTGATAGGCTGATATGCTCATGAATTATTAATGAGCTTTTGAATAGTGTATTTGGGACGGAAGGGGTTGTCGCGGGGAAAGGGCCCCAGCCTAGACCTGCTCATTGACCAGCCATTGTATAATTATTGGTATTATTAATAAAAGTTATTATATTATTAATAAAATTATATTATCATTATCATCATCATCATTACTATTTTTCCAAGGCGAAGTCTCAGAAGTAATCCATTGCTATCCTCACGATCCATAGCAACAGACGACGCTAAATTTTGATGCGAGCACACACCCTACGATAACAAAACTAGACCTTTGATAACAAAACTAGAACATTATCTTTGGGCCCCCTTAGATGTGAAGACATTTTTCAGCTTTGTGAAGTTATGCCAATGTAATGCGACATTCCCCTTTAAAAGAAAGAGATACTTAGCTTTCCTTACAACAAAATGGAAGTTCGTTTGGAGTATTTATTTTATTTTCGTTGGCGCTACAAAGAAGTTTAACGGGCTGCTTGCTCACTCTAATTATCTGTCGGTGTTTCCCATGGCCGTTCTAGTGCGACCTTGGTAAGTGCCAATAAACTTTTCACTTGAAATGAAAAAACAAAACAAACGAACAAAACAAAAATATTTCTTGGTACGGGCAGCGCGGAGGGCAAGACCATGAGTTGACTTGTATAGGGTCATCAGCTCATATGTGCAACATCCATATTGTGTCAACATTTCATTGGATCTATATATTGTGTCAATATTTCAATGGATCGTAAGTGAGCAAAGTGGCATATACTAGAATTGCACTTTGCGGGAGAAATTTCTTTCATTTTTTCCAACTCGCCACACCCGAGCTTCGAGCTTCTTGTTCGCTTGTAGCTTCAGGGCAACAAATACCTTTTCATGAAAGAGGTGTGTATTAATAGACCACATTAATTTTTCCCGACATTCTCTTTAGAGAACTTTTTTATCGTTTCATTTACAAACCAACAGACATTGGTATTTACACCAGGAAATGCAGTGATCCTTTGAAACGCCCTTTAAAGTGGGCGTTTCACCGTCCCATTGGTTTCAGTTTTCATCGAACGTTGTCTAGTGTGCGACCCTTATCTAAAGCTTTCTAGCTTGGTTTAGGTGTTCCTTGGCACTGGGTAAATTTGCTGGAGAATATTTTAGTGCTGTATGAATTTCAGCTCCAACACTAGGTGCGAAAAGTAGAAACATTGCCCATACTGAATCAGCTCAAATGTTCATTTGGCATCCACAAAATCTTTCACATTTTAGGCCACTTTTGTGTCGGAACTCGTGTCGCTCACATTCAACAGACGTTTTAAAGCCCTTCTCACAATGCTTACACTTGTGAAGGTTTTAAGCTGAGTCCCTCAGTTCATGTTTCTTACAAGAATCCGAACTACCAAACGCCTTGCCACAGAGCTTGCATTTATGAGGCTTCTCTCCTTTGTGCCCCACTTGTTACTAAACCCCTTACTGCAATGTTTGCATGTATATAGAGTTTCTTGCCCGTGTGAATTCTCTCGTGCATCTCTAAACTGCCTGAGTGCGTGACCGCCTTGTCACAATGACTACACTTTTGAGTCTTCGAAACACTTTGGACACCTTTGCTTCGGTTGAGACTTTTTCTTGATTCACAGACATGGGACAATAATTCAACTGCCAACTAGAGAACAATCAGAAAGAGCAAAACCGTGTAGTGCACGTATTCCTACGGAGAGAAAAGTTCAATGTTGAAGGTATCTTTGCACCTGTTGAAAGTTCCAGCTGTTAAAGTTTAATATGCAACTTACAAAGTAACTAGCTAGGCTGCTTTTGTACTGCTTTTAAAATGATCAAAATATTAGCTATTCCAGTGTTACTAAAGGGTTGCCACTCACTGGGATAGAAAAAATTCCCTGACATTTCCCTGAATTTTCGCTGACCACAAACCAATTTTCACTGACCATCCAAGACAAACCTTGGGCAATAAAGCCAGCAATGGGCCACGGAAATCAATTTCTTTATAGACAATTTGTTTTTGGAAAAAAACTAGTCACATTTACAAACAAGGAACTGAACTCTTACAAAACCTCTGACTAACCAAAGGTAAAACAAGTTTCCTGACTTTTCACTGACTTTCAGGTAGAATTCATGGTAAAAATCAGGTAAAAATTCAGGTAAAAATGCTCGCTTTGCTTCTGCATACCGAAAACTCTATAATATCCAAATTCCATAATTTAACACAACATCAACCATGACTTGGCCGTCACTAGAAGCTACTAGAGTCACACTACACAGTCCACCTGTCAACATTCACAAGAGAAAATGAACTGACAAATTCTATCAACAACTGAATTAGCTTCATTTCATTGCAAAAATTACATTACAATGTCCCCTGGACATTGAAATCAGACACGTTATTACATGTAGCTTGCAGCTGTCTTCTACCTTCAACCAATGCCATTTATTCATCAGTGTTGAACTCCGAAAGAGATCTTTTGTTCCTTGACAAAGGAGCTTTTGACATGTGAATCCAATGTGCACACAAGAGGAGGGCAAATTGCCCATCGTGTTACAGTGTGACAGGGAAAACCGTGAACACCTAAAATATGTGAGGAATGTTTAATGTCTTCTAGCCAATCACGCTCAATGATTTCACGCGCCAAAACCGCAAACAGAACATCTGTTACAAGTCCGGTTTGATCGAAATCAAAACAACAGAAACAAGTTCAAATTTTCTGAAAACGATATTGCAAGGTATGAAACGATATTTCTTTGGCTAGAAGAATCATTTTTCCCGGATTTTGTTTGAAGTTTTCTTTATTCGCGCAACTTGCTTTTTCGCAACCATTGTGAACTTCGGTTTAGAAACATGTTTTGCCGAACAACAGGAAACACTCTACGGTTTGGCGAGTGGGTTTGTGGCGCGTGATTGGTGAAAAATAACATTCCTGATGTATTTTAGGTGTTCACGGTTTTCCCGGTCACACTGTAATTACCCCACTTGAATACAAGATTACGATACCAAACGCTAAAAGCCTTTACAATAACCCTTTGCCCAGAGGCCGGTCATTCACACGATTCGCTGTTCATATGTGGGCTCACACAATTGTGCCAGAAGCACTGACTCATTGCCCAGAATGAGGTCATTTGGTATCACCTGACCAATTTAAGGGGCCCCAGACAACGGATTTTCTTCAGAAAGCTAAATTTCCCTTTCTTAAAGGGGCACTGTCATGACAATTCTTGTTATGTGGTTGCTCAATTTGTGAAGTACCGGTACTTTTTCTGTTACGTGATCTACCCGTGCAGTGATGAAGAAGTAGATTTCAAATGATTTGTCGGAAGGAAAAGAAACAAATTTATGGCGATATTTCTAACATACAACATACTTTTTCAAGTTGCAATCCATTTCCTCTTCATCATCTCTGGCCCCCGGGGGCGGTACTCCCTTATATGGGCTATATAGGTATGTGCGGCCCCATTTTGGTCTGAAATAAGTCATTTAGGGTATCAATTTTGACCATTTTGTATATGTAATCGCATGGGCCCGAGGACAATTAAGGATTAATTTCACTTGTATTTTCAAAGTTTTCCCAAAATTTTGAGAAAACTTTGAAAATACAAGTGAAATCAATCCTTAATTGCCCGAGGGCACTTGCGATTACTTGTTTATCACAAATGGCAAAATTTGTGAGGGATTGCATTCGCGCACGATGTCCGCGCGATGAAGCCCTTTCAATGCCCCCACAAATGTCAAAACAAACGTAACTGACCAATAGATTCAATGAACATTTTATTCTCAAAATACAGTTAACAACGTTACACGGCTTCATTCAATTAAATTGCAATCAACAGTAAATCGGTGTCACGAACAGCGCTCAAAGTGTATTTATACGAACAATAACGCTTCGTTGCCGGGCAACTTATAACCAATTAGCATCAAGTAATAATGACCTCTTGATTGCCAAAAGTGCCCTCGTGATTAAGAAAAAATGCCCTCTGTCTCAACCAATCAGCATTCAGTAATTTTGCCCCGCATATGATAAGGTCTGAAATAGGGTATGAATTGGATAATGTTTTTTAGAAGAAGCTACTTCTTCATCTTTAAGTGATAAGACCACCGAAAAGCCTTTCTTTCTTGTCTATAAATTATGTTTGCGTCCACTGTGTACGTGAAATAAGTCTGAAATAGGGTATCGAATTTTTGGTAAAGTCTGAAATAGGGTAGGGAAAGTCACAGATTTAGGTCTGAAATAGGGACAACCGCAGATAGTTTCAATTCACACTACGAGTACTACATCAGTAAACTCTTTCAAAATTTTTAGAGGTGTGTTATTGCAAATACATCTATGCAACAGTGCCCCATTAAAGGTGGATAACCTAAATACCATATTATTGTCATGAAAAATTGACATCCCTTGTATGTGAGACACTCTTAAGTGACAATCCGAACAGGCTAGATAAACTATTTGGCAATTTGTCTGAAACGGCCTAAAACTCCAACCCGGAACTATTTTCTACCTCAAAAACATTGCCAGTGGTTACTGATCACCAAGATGTACAAAGGTGCAGATGGATTTCTTGAAATTTGCATGATTATCGAACGTATTGTCACAAATATGTCAATTTATACACTTTCTTCAATTGATTATTTACACAAACAATAATTCCTTGCATAAGTTCAGAGACAAGGCTAAAATATCTCCGATTTAGAAAAAATAACCAATCCTTTTGTTTAATTTGTGATGCTCAGGTGGGAATTGGGGCTAGTTATGAAGGCGCAACCACCATTCTGATTAAAATTCCATACATTTTAGCTACACGAGAAAAACAGCAAAAAAAAAACAAAATTACAGCGGGCAGTGTATAATAAAACGGTATATCCCTAAAATACTCTTAGTAACAACGCTAAATTTATAGCGAAGTAAATCCCCCGTATAGGAGTAATTTTTTCCCGTAAGGAATTTAATTTCATTGCGAGCAGGGCTGCTTTGTTCTTTAATGAGTGTTTATGATTAAGGACCGAAACTAAAACCACTTGGCCAACACATGTTTGATGTAGCCTAGTCAGCCTAGTTGTTGTGTTCATCTTTTAGATTGACATAAGCTAGCGCTCCGTACGACACGCACGTTTTCGCTTAAAAAACAACAACAACATACAACAACAAGCGAAAATAACTAGCCGTAGGTTGTTTGTAACCGAGTATAAGAGAAGCGAAAAGTTAGTACTGAACAGAGAGATGAATCAGTTTTATGTTGACCTTAGGAATAAAGACACCTTCAATTCGAGCTCCGGCCGTTATTATTGTCGTCACGCGTTTCGTTTACCGCTCGAAGCATCAGTGAAGCATATGCTTGTAATCGTATCACAAAGTGAAAGTTATGGGATTTCACCGCTAAGAAAAATCAAATACACATTATACACCTACCTAAATGCGACGAAGTAGTCAGAGAAGACAAAAATTACTTAAGCTGATCCAAACTAAGTCCTATCCCAGAAGAGCATTGCTGCTTGCAACTCGGGCCTTCAACGAAACTGAATTCTAACAATTTTTCGAGAAATAGTGGTAGACAGCAATGAAAAACTGTCCGGAGTTTCAAACAAGTTAAATATATACAAAGACAAATATCCTCTTAAAATAATGTGCATTACACTAGGAAAATGATCTAGAAAGCCACTATATAATCTCAGAATTGACGGCGATTTCTGATTTCTCCAGGGAATCCTGAAACGAACAAAAAAGTAACAAATAATGTTTATGCAAGACCTCAAACAACAACGACAACAACAACAACAACAATAATAATATAGTAATAATAATAACCTTTCTTTCCTTAGTAGTATAATTGTAAAGCTGACCTTAAAAGGCAACTACAGGAGGACTGGTACTTGGAGAATCAAAGGACTAAACTATGGGGTAGACAGATGAAGTTTGTTAATAGTGATAAAAATGTCAGCTTGAGTGTTATAATTACCTGTTAGTCTACCATACTCCATGACATCATCGGTGAAGTTCAGCTTTTGCATGGCTTCATTACTTAAAGAGAAAAGGTAGACTGACTAAATAGGTTGCCGTTTAATTATTGATAAATTTCTTCGCCGATTCCATGCAAACGTATATCTGCTTACTTCGCTCTTGAATCGGCCAGAGACGATGTCAAATATGTTGACTCAGTTATGTTTGTAAAATGTATTTCGCCTAAGAATACCCACCAGTACAAGGCTTCCCCCGGCTCATCTAAGGAGTACCGAACATACCACGAAGGTCTGTAGAAAACGATCCTTGATAGCTGGTCACCGAAGCTGTGTAATAGAGAGAACGAAACACTGAATAATCGTAATTCATTTTCGCGATATTTGAAGGGCAACAAGCTTGGCTTTGGCTGCGATAAATGTTTGTAAATTTGAAAATGAATAACATTGGGCAAAAAACAGTAAATTACAGTTACATGTCTTAATAGAACATCTTATTCTATAAGTATTACAAAAAAAACCCCGCTGATTTACAATTCCTGTCGATTTAAAAAGCACTCAGTCAAACTTAGAAGGAGTATATATATATATATATATATATATAATATTATATATATATATATATATATATATATATATATAAAACCAATCAATACAGATCGAATTGAAAACATTTCAATTCAATAAAATAAGCTATCGGCCTCTAAAATTCAAAATTAACAATAATAATAATAATAATAATAATAATAATAACTTAAAAGGATAAAAAAAACTATCTATAAGCTAGAATATAAAAATGTTATTTACAAGTTAAAAGCAATTTTAAAAAGGTAAGTTATCAAACGTTTCTTAAAAATGTTGTCAGAGTCACTCAATCTTAAATCCAATGGGAGAGTGTTTCACAGTTTAGGGGCCACCACGGCAAAAGCACGGCCCCCATATGTTTTCAATCGAGCTGTCGGGGTGGTCAAGAGTCGCTGTGATGATGACCTTAACGTTCGTGACTGTGTTTTGTATTGGATAAGATTTGAAATGTACTCAGGTGCTGCGTCATTAAGTGATTTAGAAACTAATAAAAGAATTTTATACATTATACGATATCGAACCGGTAACCAGTGAAGCTTCATCAAAACAGGGGTAATGTGATCGAATTTTCGGGTATGCGTTACAATACGGGCTGCTGCATTTTGAATCGATTGTAACCTAGAAAGTAGATGCTGCGGGAGGCCATATAAAAGATAATTACAATTATCCAATTTAGAAGTGATGAAAGCATGCACCACAGTTTTTTGCTTCACTTTGTTTTGGCTCTGAGCCATCTGACCTCATCCTTCAGCACTGACATGAACTAAGATCGATTGCGAAAAAAAAAAGCCACATTTATTTCATGGCATGGCGCACTTACCGAACACAAAGGTCTTGGAAAAGGTTATTTCCAATTGCGTGAGCGTTTGGTAAGTAGGCGGTACCGCCAGAACTGTCTTCATAAGAAAGCAGGAATACTTCCTCACCAATAATCTCCCGAATGGCCAGTTGGATGGCACTGTAAGAAAGAGAATAAACCTGTCAATTAGGACAATCAAATATAACGAGTTCTTGCATCAGTTGCCAACAAACCAGTCAATCAATTAACTATCAATCAATCAATCAATCAATCAATGAACTAACCAACTAACCAACCAACCAAACAACCAACCCGGCAATCAATCAATCAATCAATCAATCAATCAATCAATCGATCAATCGATCAATCAATGAAACAATCAATCAAACAACCAACCAATCAAACAAGGCATCAATCAATCAATCAAGCAATCAATCAAGTAACCAACCAACCAACCAACCAACCAACCAAACAATCCATCAATCCATCAACCAATGCGAGCCAATTAGTACGTAGATCGCCTAGTGCTGTCTTGACTGTTATGCAAATTTGAATTGATTTCTCTGAGTGCAATTTAAGAGACAATCAAAGACAACATTTGGAGACACTAATGATGTCTATGATAGACTCTTAAATGACACTGTATGACAAAGAATAGATCAAACGCAATCAATCGGTCAGTCAATCATTTAGTCAGTTAGTCATTCTGTCAGTCATTTATTCAGAAAGTGAGTCAGCCAGCCAGCTAGTCAGTCTGCCAGTCAGTGAGTCAGCCAGCTAGTCAGTTAGTGCGTCAGCCAGCCAGTCAGTTAGTCAGTCAGTCAGTCACTGAATCACAGTCATTCATTCATTCATTCATTCAGTTAGTCAGCCAGTCGGTCAGTCAGTCAGTCAGCCAGCCAGTCAGTCAGTCAGGCAGGCAGGCAGGCAGTCAGGCAGTCAGGCAGTCAGGCAGTCAGGCAGTCAGGCAGTCAGGCAGCAGGCAGGCAGTCAGTCAGTCAGTCAGTCAATCAGCCAGTCAGTCGGTCAGTCGGTCAGTCGGTCAGTCGGTCAGTCGGTCAGTCGGTCAGTGAGTCAGTCATTCATTGAGTCAACCAGCCAGTCAGTCGGTCAGTCAGTTAGTCAATCAATGAATCAATCAATCCATCAATCAGTCAGCCAGTCAGTCAGTCAGTCAGTCAGTCAGTCATTCATTCAGTCAGTGAGTCCGCCAGCCAGCCAGCCAGCCAGCCGATCAGTCAGTTAGTCAGTCAATCACTTAGTCAGTCAGCCAGTAGGTAAGACGGTGAGTCAGTCAGTCAATCAGTCAGTTAAATAATTAATCATCCAAAACTCAATCCGTCACATCCACTCACAAAACTCGAAGGGTACGTAAAACAACCTACATACTATTCGCAAAGAGCAGGTAAAGTAGTTCCTTGTTTTGTAGAAGTATTGTTGCCTGCACTAGCAAACGTCATAAGGGTTGAGTGGAGGACTGAAGATAAGCTTAGTCCACAGAAAAGCCTCAGGAGGTTAAAGATGCCAAAGGCCAATTGGCTGGTGACCTTTTGGTCTCCGAAACAACGGTAAAGAGTCGGAGATCTGTTGCTCATGAGTTCTATACAGGCAGTCAAAGTTTACAGGCGCTGTTTTAGATATAACTTACCGAGAGTCACCTCGCTTCCCTGCTTTTCGTACACTTCGGCCTTTACTGCAAAAATATGGAATCCCATCTCATGATATCCTGCAATATGGCAAATGAAATTATTGAATCTATCAAATACTGGTTGTGTACGTGCCTTGCCAAGAAAAGAAAATCAAATTCAGTTTACCTTCATAGATCAAGGACTCTGGCAATGTAGGAAAATCGAGTGGAATATTGATTTGTGGTATGTCTGAAATGGAGAGGACACCAAATGTGACTCAGGTGGGGAGAGATTAAAAGTAATCAAGAAATGATATCCGTTTTAAAGAACGAGGAAAACTATCTTTTTCGAAACCTCGTTACTTCATGAAAGTATTGCTCAATTTGCATTTACCTTGAGGATTAATCGCCGGAACATCAGGGATAATTTCTGAAATGGGAAAAATAGATGACATCGGATCCAGACTTTTCAACTGACGGAAAGGGAATAATACCACTGTAAATTCATGAAAAGTGAATAACACTGGTATTTACCTTCTTGATTGAGAAAGACTGGAATTCCTGAAAACGAAAAATAAGAAGATATCGGATAAACACTCGACGTTAACGAATAAAAAGCTACACCACCTGATAATTCCGTGAAAAGTAAATAGAACTTGTATATTTACCTATATCGTTGAGTAAGCCAAGAATTACTGAAACAGCAAAAAGAGAAGATATCGGGTCTAGATATGATTTCAAAGGACAAAAAGTGATATCATTTTATAATTTCATAAAGAGAAAATAAAACTTGTATTTACCTTCATGATTGAGGCCACCATAAAGATCTGAAAAGGGAAAAAGGAGAAGATGTCGGATCTAGACATGATTTCAATGAAAAAAAAAACTGGATGACAACACGTTGTAATTTCACGAAAAGTAACTCACATTATTTACCTTCACTTTCAGACCTTCCTGGTATAATAAATCATGATGATTGATTACACCAGGAAGTTCTGAAAGAGAAATAAAGAAGTTCAACCTTAACGAATAAACCTAAAACCAAATTATAATTTCGTGAAAAGTAAGCAAAAGTTGCAATTACCTTCATGTAACAGGGCGACAGGTTCTGGGATATAAGGTTCTGGGATGTCAGCTGGATTAATATCTGAAATCGAAAAGGAAAAAGGCCTAAACCTAGGTTTCAATCGTTCCTTAACATATCGATCAGCACTGAATTTCAGATTTGCTGGAAACACCAAAGTTGCACATTAAATCCTGTACTTACCTTCATGTAAAGGAGGGAATGAAAACATTCAAGCAGGCCCTCTCTTACATGAAGGTAAGTACAAAACGAAGATACAGGATCAAAAATATAAGGAATGATACACCAATGTCTTTATGAATATACTACAGAACGACAGTCTGGAGAGCCTTCATTGAACAAAGGTTGCATAGAGGTAGGATTAAATGCCGCATGCGTCGAACTATAGATGAAAGTTAACTGTTGAGGTCACAGTTTAAAATGATTGCAACTGTGAGTGCTGTACAACTGCCTTACCTTTAACATCAAATGTTGCTTTATCTCCTGCCATGAAAGGCAATACTGAAAACTGTCCCATGTTCTCATTAAGCCTCGGCAACTTTCCCTTGTGGACGTCTGAATTCCTTCGGCCACGAGAGTTTGCTTTTTTTCTCTTATCAGACACAGGTGGCGACCGCACCAGGCGGGAAAAGAGTCCCTTCGAAACTGTGGCCTAAACAAGGAGAGTTAAACTTTGATAATAATTGAATAAAACAACAAAATAACCGAAATCCATTTTCTAGGTTTAAGTGTCGACTTATTTTGACTTCTATTTTTAATAGAAGAACTTTCATCAAATATAGATGTAACTTTCTTTGATTCTGAATCAATTTTCTTAGCTTCGAAATACCTCCTACAGTATAGCCATGACTCAAGAGGAAGTTACACGGTATTATTTTTTTAATTTGCTGTGCATGTGTGGAAAGTTGGTATCATGTACAACCACACAGACAGCAATAACGAAACAATTTGTTGTGCTAACTTTTTCAAAGTTTTTGATCTGTTTTTAAAGCCATGCAACATGATGCCTCAAGATGCTGTGCTAATAATGTTAATTCGAAAATTATAAAACCAGACGCTGTTATTTTAGGTACAGTATTAAACCGACGTTTCAGCGATGCTGCCTTCTTCAGGGTGCTCTTCTTTAGTCTCGAACCCTGAAGAAGGCAGCATTGCCGAAACGTCGGTTTAATATACCTAAAATAATAGCGTCTGGTTTTACAACTATCGAATTGACATCAAGTAACTACGCTGCGCAGGATTTTTAATCTTTAATAGTTAAGCGCGCGCTAAGTTTTGCGTTACAGTTGCATTTTAAAATTTTCTACGTCACCTTCAGTCAGTCCTAGTACATGCGCAGAAATTTAAATTTCAATAGCGCGCGCAATTTTGGCTCCAGAGCTCTCACTTCTCTAATGCCAGACATGCGTAAGAGGGAAGAGGACGCGCAACCTCGTCTCCAGGGTTTTATGGAGATTCACCATGGCAGAAAGTCTCGAAAACGAGGTTGGAGCGCGCGCATGATATTACAATAGCTTTGCAGTTAAAAACCATATGAAAAATCAGCGGCACAAAACGCGCGATTTTCACACTCTTTTCGAAACATTGTTTACTAGCTCAACTCCTCTTACCTGCTTCTTTGTATAAAAGTACTTTGCTGGCTCCCGTTTTCCTATGATTCCTCCCATAGTGAATGAATATTGCTTTTCACAAAAATAACTTTCGTACGAACCGGACTGCACGTAAGTCACTATGGAAATAAGAATTTTTATCAACATTTGCCCTTTTAAGTATAGAAATCCCATTGTTGAGTCATAGCGCGCGCCGTATAAAGAAAAGCGATGATTGGCTGAGAAAAATCTAGAACAATTTCGGCACACGATGATCACGTGATCCCTTGCATCCACTCTTCATTTTCACCTTCAAAAACGTTGGAACTTCGGGCAAAAACGAACATTTAAAGAGTTAAATGTTTAACCAGTTGAGGTATAAGATTCCTCAAACTTAACCATTCTAAAACTGTAAAATGATTGACTTTGAAACTAACATGAAAACTTGCAATATTCCCGGTAACACCAGCTATACTAAAAAACTAAGCAAGGGCAAAGAGCGGCGTAAACAAGATAGCGTCGTTATGGCAACATTGGTTCTGAAATGTTTCCTCCCAGTTTCTGTTCAAGGCAAAATTTTTAATAATTTTAAATAAGATACTACCCTCAGCGACTGATGTGTGAAACAGGTACCTTCTAAAATATCTAAAAAGGTTTCCGCTGCAACGAAATTATGGGCCTTGAGTTTCGGTCATTTATTGCTGTTTTTAGCGACCTTTAATGATATGCTAGAATGCGCAGTATCAGTTTTTCTGTTCAGCTAGACTTCCTTACCATACCTTGTGATTGTCAGGGTGCAAAAAAAAAAAAAGGAAACGTTATTTCCGAGGCACACATATGCATTTTGCTTGCATTTTGCGATGTGCAAGAAGGACTTGCAAGTTTGAAAACACATTCCACAGACTCACTTAAACTGCGATTTTGCGATGTGCGAAACAAATTTCGGAAGGACTTGCTAGTTTGAAAACACATCCACAGACTCACTTAAACTGCGATTTTGCGATGTGCGAAACAAATTTCGGAAGGACTTGCTAGTTTAAAAACACATCCACAGACTCACTTAAACTGCGATTTTGCGATGTGCGAAACAAATTTCGGAAGGACTTGCTAGTTTAAAAAACACATCCACAGACTCACTTAAACTGCGATTTTGCGATGTGCGAAACAAATTTCGGAAGGACTTGCTAGTTTAAAAACACATCCACAGACTCACTTAAACTGCGATTTTGCGATGTGCGAAACAAATTTCGGAAGGACTTGCTAGTTTGAAAACACATCCACAGACTCACTTAAACTGAGTAAAACAACAAACAAATTACTCAAAGGCACAAAAGTTTGTAATGGTAGAAGACATAAATATAAAGGACGCCAAGTTCGCTTCCAAGAGATGTTTCCTACTTAAACAACAGAAGAAACGAGTTTAACTTATGCACTATACCAGGGCTACTGACTATACTACCTCCAGTGGCCATGAGACCAAACTCTTTGGGTCGGCAAGCTTCGAGGTCTAGGTATTCCAACCGTAAAACTGGATTGCATCGAAGAATGTTTAAGTTTAATCGCTAGAGGAGAGTATAGAGTGGTCATTGGTTCGTTCGAAGCAGCCAGTCCTGATAAGCATTTTCAGAAGCTGCTCAAAGATACTGCAAATAAATTTCACAATCGCGTGAGACTTATCGTGGTCGACGAATGTCACACCGTCGAAACATGTTGAGTTGTTTTTCTTTTTTTAATTTTACTTCGTTTATGGTTTTGTTGTTGTACACTCAGTTACTTATGACATGTTACGAGACGCTGAATACACCGCGGTAAATTGCTTGTTGTTTTTGCTCCTCTCTCGTTTCATCATAATACACGCGCGTATAACAACACTATGACACTTACGTTCTAAGTCTGTCTTTAAAAGACGTAGGGACGCGCAGTGCACTTTTGTTTGGTTATGTTGTTCCATTGGAATCCCTTTTGCTAGCCTGCAGTCTGTTTTTCTTCTCGCGTACCGCCCGTCTCGTCCCAATCCTTCTCGACCCATTTTTTTTTTCCGGTGAGCAAGAGAGTTCAAGATAGAAATTCGAGAGAAAAACCGATTGCAAGCAGTCTACGCATCGGGGATTCGAGTACCTACCGCCGCTGTATCCATTAGGTCACGCGGACGACCACAAGCTCTCTCCTAAAACTTAAAGACATGAATAGTAGTTTTAACCCAAACAAGCGTATACTGAAACATCGTCAATACATGTTCTTTGTTTTGTGAAATTTGAACAGGTTGACTCCGAATCTGTTTGGCTTTTTCTGGGTGAACATCATGTTCTTTCCGACACAAGAAACGATTTTTATCGTGGATATGCCAGGTAATTTCTATTAGGATCCTTGCCCCTGTGCCCCGTCAAAGTTTGAAAAATGACTAACAGCCTTGGTGAGGCTCTGTTACGGTGGGGGAGGGGGGGGGGGCTCTTTATGTTCCCCGTCTCAATTTCAAACCTTTACATGTCGTCGCAATTTCGGAGAGCCGCATGTCGCTGTCGGAATTTCATGCAGTGACACTCATGTCGATGTCGCAATTTCGGAAAGGTCGGAATGTTTCTGAGGTCGTTTCTCCCGCAACAAAAAATGCGTTGTTGTAATTCAGGGGTCGTAAGTCAGTATCTTTCCACTGAAGACTGACAGAACGATTAACTCTTTGAAAATACAAACTCATTCGCAACACTGATTCTCTTCTGTCCGAATCCTATCAAGTCACTGTTTTATTTAAAATCGCTTATGTCGCTGTCCATTTTGCTTTTATTTTTGTCGCTGTCGCCATTTCACGGGAGAGTCTTGTCGTTCGTCGCCATTTCATTTCTTCATATCGCCGTTTCAGAGCCGTTTCGCCTGTCAGAATTTACCAAACAGGGCCTCCTTGATCCTAGAAGAAATTTATGTCGATTACTTCACAACAGACTTTGAAAACATAGCTACCGTAAAAGCTCTATTAAGCCCCCGGGGGCTTATTAACGGGTGGCTTATTGGAGAGGGGGGCTTAATAGAGAGGGGGGAGGGGGCTTATTTCAAATCTTTAAATACGCCGTTTTCGTGTTAAATAATTTCTGTACAAATCCCAAACAACTGCAGTAAAACTTCATTATTTAATACCGAGCAGGACACAGAATTGTGTGTTTTATTGTCTATTTTTTTTTTAAAAACAAACCTAGAGCTTTTACGGTAACCTTATGTGAATGCATTAGTTAGTGAACAACTTTGAGACGTGGGGCAAGTTAGGTCATTTTCTGGGTTCATTTGACATGTAACTGTGTACTACTAAAATCAGCAAAAGGAAGGAAAAATGGACAATTTGTAAGGAAGTAGTATTTCGCTTCATTCCGCATTTTTTTTTGTCCGAGGAAACGTGGAAACCACATTTAACCTCACAATGCATGGTGGGAATTTCTCAAAATGGCGACGAACTTGAATTCTGCGGAGTTTTGGAGTTGCATTGATGAGCTCAAAATACAACTGCAGTCTATGCACAGAATTGAGCGACTACACAAAATGCAAGACGAACCAGAGGAGGAAAGTATTGTGAAAGTTAAGGAGTATTCCAGGTAGGTAGTAGCTGCAAAGGTTTCACTAGATGTTCTGCAAGTTGAAAGATGTATTTTCGATGGTTTGCAAGCCAAGTAGAGTTACTTGTTATGATAAAGAATCGGTAAATAAGCTAAAATATAAATAACCATTACCGTGAAATGAGATTTGACTTACATTTAGTGACAAAGATTTATACTGAAGCCCCTGAGTGTCGAGTCACATGCAATTAAATATTGTTGTTGAGAAATTTGCTGAGCAATTTCTCGCACGATTTGATACCTCATTCATCATATTGTTCTTAGTTGAACATAGAAGAACACAATCACCAGAATAACAGAGATAAATAAAGTATAGATCTGAGTTATGCTGTTTTCAAGTGCGAAATGAAGAGGTAGAATTTTCTTAAATGTCACAGAGAGGAAGTTATCACTGCACTGGAAGGAGTCTTTATGAAAATTGTACAGGATATTTCAGAGGAAAAGTCACCTTCTTTGAAATACAACTGTAGAAGTTCTTGGAAGAACACAAGGTACGAAAGAAGAGATGTCGTTTTATTTTCAAGATTTCATGACTTCTTTTGCCTGCTTTAGACCAGAGCATAAATAAATTTAAAGATGATTGCATTTCTTTTTGTAAAACAGATTTAACAGTGCAGTTGGAATTGAAATGGTTGATAACATTAGCAAAACAGAGCTACGGTTTGATTCCATAGCATCAGTCGGAAAGTTCGGTATGTTATGATTTATATTTAATTAAGTTTCCTCGTTATGAACTTTGAAGTCTCGAAAATATAACAAAAACAGAGGCATTTTATAACTGTACCACTCCTACAGCATCTGCGGCCGTTTTAACACTAATGTCTGGCCTTGAACGCTGCCTGTTGAAAACAAAATTGACTCGGGACCATAGAGACTTCATGAAGACCATAATTCTAGTCTGTAAGACTGCTGCAGCATACCTAGTGAAAAAAGAAAGGGTGGAAGAGTCTACCTTTATCCCAACTGGGATAAATAATTTGGGATTATAATTTATTCACAGGATAACTAATATGTTTACAGGATAAATTATTTACAGCATAAATTATCTTCCGTTCCTTTCCTTTTTTTACGAGTTACTTTTGGGTCAGATTGTTCACCCCTTCATTGAGTTTATCATCAGAAAGTGTGTCAACAAGAAGGATAAGTGGGGTTGGAAAAGAGGTAAAAAGAGGAGACGGCGACCAGGCCTCCTCTCTTCAACGGTTATATAGAAGTCACGCACAGATGTTTCCTCAATCTTATCCATCACTCACTGTTGTTTCACCCAATTATGTTAATTATTTAATTGCCTTCTTCAAGAGCAAGAAAACGATTGATATTGGGTGGGGGAAGTAGTAAGAACTGCAGTGTCATTTGTCATCTAATGTCCGTTTGTTTCCAACTTTGCAGGTCCAGTTTACTTGTATTTCCATGGAATTCAATTACTGTATTAAAAGACATTTGATAGAATTAACATTCCAAAGCAAAAATTTTATTCACTCAAGTATTCGTGTAAAGGGGTTGTCAAAAACAGGAAGCAAATTCAGCTCTTGTCATTAATTTTTATTTTGTAGCTGCAACGTTAAAGATCATGGCTTGTTGTTACAGACTTCTCCAACAAGACACCTATGCGACAAAACGGTGGACTTCTCAATTATCAAACCTGCGAGAAATAGCTGATTTTAGGCATATATCGCGGGCTACATTATAACCTCACTTCTAATAAAAAAACATAGCAATATTAATGAAGCCAGCAATTGATTTTATGTGTAGTTATGATCTAATTGGAAGGTGGGGAAGAGCTCACCCATCCCTCGGCTAAATTTGTTGAAATAAGTCGCACGCGAGACTGCAGCAAGAGCTAGAGCTTGCTCATAGGCTACAAAAGGCCATGCGTTAGATATTCCTGCCCAAGACTCAGATGATTCCCTTGCTTCCATGCTTCTGCGTGCTGATTATTACCTCCAGTCTTAAGCCTTGGCCAAACGGACTTGCAAGTAATCTACAAACTGTATGGCCGAAGCGGAAGGGGAAATGACAAAACAGAAAAAAATATTAGTAAGATCAATCAATATTTACTATTTACCCATTCAAGTGATGACCGTTAACCATTACATAAAACAGACCCAACATTTAGCTCATCTCAGCAAGTGCTGCTTGCCCGTCGGTTAACTCGTGATAAAAACATGCTAGCCTGAAGGGTTGCTCCACTAGCCCCGTGCTATCGGACAGCATTTTTGTCGTGCCCTGGCTATAACAACGAATGGACATCAACTTGTGTTGACTTGGGTTGGGTGGCCTAACGGTGCGTCGACTTGCGCGCAAATTTGATCTCGACCAAAGTGAGCACAAGTCATCGCAAGTCAATGCAAGTGCACGCAAGCCCTGGCCAAACGGAGTTGCAAGTTGACCCAAGTTTTCAATTTGCGAGTCCGTTTGGCCAGGCTTAAGACTGGAAGTAATATTCAGCACGCAAAAGCATGGAAGCAAGGGAAACATCTGAGTCTTATGCAGGAACATCTAACGCATGGCCTTTTGTAGCCTATGAGCAAGCTCTAGCCCTTTCCGCAGTCTCGCGTGCGACTTATTTCAACAAATTTAATCGAGGAATGGGTGTCTTACCCACCACACCCCAATTCTATTGCGGTTCACTTCGCTCCCCACTCATTAGTGGTATACAGTTCCGCAAAACAAATCGAGTTTGCAGGCAAAACCTCTTGTGCATCGATAAAACCAACCACACACCCTACCACCAATTGACTCATTCCGTAAACCAGCGTAGCCAATCAACGAAGCAGCAAGAAACTGATAGATAGTCTACGTGCAGACATCTCACAAGAAATAGTTGACGTCTTTACGCATTCTAGCTTAGCCGCTAATTCACGTTTTCTGACCAAGTAGATAACCAACCAATTATTCTTCTTTAGAGACATGTACTATTCTGACGTGGTGTTCTTTGGGAGTCAAAGCGTGGTGGACGAGATTATAGACAACATTTCCTGCATGTTCAGAGTACCAAGACACTGTTTACATGTGGTGAGTTTTCTTATGCTTTTTACTAGATTGTTTTAGCTTGTAATTATGTTAATGCATTTATAATTAGCAGGACTCCGTTGATAACAGTACTCTGTTATGCTGTACCACTGAGCTACAGGGGCGGGACTTTTGAAACATGGGCCATTAAACTAGGGGCATGATGTTACAAACGTCCCTCATAGTGCTAGGATCAGAATGTGGATAGGTGGAATAATTGCAGGGTTCGTACAGGTCCTGGAAAACCTGGAAAGTCATGGAATTTTATAATTTCATTTTCCAGGCCTGGAAAGTCCTGGAATTTAGGTTTGGGTGCTGGAAATTCATGGAAAGTCATGGAAAATCAGCAGGCTTTCTATGAGTGGAAAGCAATGTAATCCAAAGTTACAAAAATTAACCGACAAGTACAAATATATGATTTGTGTCAGTAGAAATAAACACAGCGTGTGTTGCAAGATTACGCTTGCGAACATTTTTGCCATTTTTGTCGGTTTTTTTTTTTTTTTGACATTACTGTCTCAGAACAGTTGCTTAACGTAGGTCATGGAATTTTTCAAAATGTTATGGAAAAAGTCCTGGAAAGTCATTGAATTTTCACAGCTCAAAATTGTACGAACCCTGAATTGTGATGAGACCGAGATGGTAAGTTTCAAGCGTGGTTAATATATGAAAGATGTGATTTATTCAACAATTTCACACACAAACTGGGAAAAACATCCGAGTTTTCCTAACAGGAGTCGAACCTATCACACAGCAGGAAATAATATCTTTCATTTAGGACCAACTTTTATAAACGATTAGCCTGCGAATACAGCAACCTCACATCGCTCCCGGCCGCTATGGGCTTTTCGCGCGAGAGAGACTAGAAAACGCCCCTATAGCGGTCGCGGCCGATGAGAGGAGGCTGTATTCGCAGTCTAATAAACCAACTCACTTTCTCTCAATCTGAATTTAGTCATCGAACAAACAAATATCTTAGACGTTTATCGGTGAAAATGTACTCAGTACCTCCGAGAAACCATCTTATATGGTTTGGGTTGTTTCCGAGTTATTTTCTTCTCTTGTTTCTCAAGTAGCGTTCATAACTGGGACGATCGCATCTTCAATCCCTAGCATTTTTTATTTATGACATTTATCAGTATTCCACCACCAGAAGGGTTGTCGACCTGACGGCTCAGTAATTTCTCTTTGCTTTACAGCTTGCTGCTTCTAAAGGTGAGACATTCATGTTTTTATTTTTATTTTGAAGTAAACCCTAAACATTTCTTATTTTTTCAATGTATCGGAAGTCTTGATGGACGTAATTACTGTATCTAGTGGCAGATGTTCCGATTTATTACCATCAACGCATCGCAGGGAGCCCAATACTATTACAATAAAAAAGAAACATTTACCTAATTTGTGTCTGTGCGTCTTTTTTGGTCGTTTTGGAAGGGATCCGTTCGATTTCAATACACAATCGCTTCAGCTAGGCGTGTCCGAAGCCAGGGAGTTTCGAGTATTAACTATCAACTCTACGACGGGAAACGAGTTTTCAGTACAGTTCATAGTTAACAATGAAACTCGAGACGTTAATGTCGTCACCAGCTTCCGACTTTCCTGAAGAGACATTATTTTGAAATCGAACGAAGAAACCGTCTTCGCGCTAATGCACGCAAACGCATCCCTTTCAAAACTACCAAAGAAAAATACAGAGACATAGGTAAATGTTTTCTTTTTCGTTGTAACAGTATCAATAACTTGTAAAGCTTATAAATATCTTGCGCTCTGGCTCCATGTGAACGCATTTTGAGATTCATTTCAAAAGAAGGGGTGAACAAAAAGGATACACTGAACAGTTAACTTTGTTTAGCGCGTTCTGCAGGCTGCGTGTCATGGTAAATTGAGAAGCCTTAGGGCATAAATAGGATTTTGCCACCCTTGACTGTTTCAGTTGACAGTGGATTCAGGGCTGGAAACTAACTTTTGCAAGCACTCGCCATCCGGGCGAGTGACATTCAGATCTTACTCGCCCGGATACGTTTTCCCAAGCCAAACCAAGTAAACCAAAGTAGAGGAAATAACTGTACGGTTCTCATGACGTCGTCATCGTCGCCATCAAATCTTGTTCTCAGCGGCGCGGATTATTAATGACCAGCCGTATCATGACTACGGTTAGGTACTTCATGTAATTATTACCTGAACAGAAGCTATTTTATATAATTTGCGTGTATGTGCCAGCTTTCTTACGTTTTCAGAATGTAAAAAGAACTGGTATGATTACTTTAAGATTATATTTTGTTAAAGACAAAAAGCAGCATTTGCATTGGCAAGTGGGCGAGTGCTAATTTCAAGCCGTGGATTAAGTTCTCTTTGCTCCTGACCATGGATTGAACATCAGTGAACAACGCCGACCGTTGGCTCTATTGGTTGAGCACCGGACTACCGTGCGGGAGGTCGTGGGCTGAAAGACCATTGCCTTTCCAACACTCAGGGTCTTTAAATAACTGCCTTTGTAATGACATGTGCAAATGGTTAGACTTTCAATAGTCTAGTCTTAACTTTTCGGATAAGGACGATAAACCGTAGCACCTGTCTCACAAGACTTGTTCAAAAAGGAACTCTGTGGAAGTGAAAGAACCCACACACTGCTCGCAAATAGTAGGGCACGTAGTCCCCGATGTTGCAGTCTGGTACTTGGCAGTAATCTCTAGAGTGACTACCACGTAGGTTCTTGATATATGTTCCATTGTAGTCTTCCCCACTGCATTGATTGGTGATGTAGTGAAAATGGTGGACTCTCGATTTTATGGGGCTAAACATTTCAAAAGAGTAGCAAATTAATGACACTCGTCAATCTCTTTCACTGATACGACCAAGATATGGTTTGCAGAAGTTAAAGACGTAATTTAGTTAATTCATGCATTGCCTCCCATATTTACCAGCATGTATATTGTTTTAACTTGCACCTCTTATGATGTTTATAAGGTTGCGTTGCTGGAGATTTGAGGTACAGGGAACACGATGGAACCTGTGTAGATTGCAAGACAAAACCTCGGTTTGTTGTTT
>JAEMWC010000992.1:285000-316167 GCA_016490735.1 Pachyseris speciosa | reverse complement strand
GCAAGCGCCAATGTTTCGGAAATCAAACATTTTATAATCTATTGCTTGGACACCGAGTATATTTCCGAGCTCACAGTGCCTAGCTTAAGCTGAGATGTTTGTTTGGACACACGAGTTTTCCTGCATCTCTTTCGTAGCGCCGAATGGTCGTCTTCCGCACACAAAGCGTTTGTTTGACAAAGTGATGTAGTTTGCTTAGTGATGTGAAGCTTGATGTGATGTAGTTTCGCCTTGCGTTATCAAGGTTACATCAAGTGTGGAATTTCAGTTAAGAAGCAGGGGCAGTCATAACAATTGTTGTCTGTTTAATACAGTCGTTAAAATATAGCGTTACATGACCGATTGTGTGATTGCAGATCCAGGTCGAAGACGATGAAGAAATTATGCTCGTTTGGGTTTCGATGTAGCTGATGTCTTTTTATCGCTGACTGCCTCTCAGTGTTAAGGTCAAGCCAAGATTCCCTCTCACTCTGATATTTCCATAATAATTAATTCTGTTATATACAGTGTTTTGTTTGTGAAATCCAGCTGACTTTTTCCCTAGCTTGGTGTTTCGTCAAGAATAATTATTCAGAGACCACAGAGGGGGAGGGTTTGGTAGAGCTAAAGCCCTATCACTTTTTTTTTACTTGTATTGATTTATAGGGCTCCAGATGACATGGAGAATAATTATATGAATTTTACCACTTGAACTTGGCCACATGATTCAGCCAAATAGTCTCTGTGGTCCATTTTGTTCTTAACATCATGATCACATATTTGCAACAAATATTAACTACTTTTCAATTGCATTTCTTGTATTTGGTATAAATTACATTTTGGAACACAGGCTTGCGAAAGAAAAGAAAAAAATAATCAGTTTTTTGTTTTTTAATTTGAACAAAAGACAACAGAAGCTGTCAAACATTATTTTGGTCCATGTTTTCAAGAAGACTAAGCTAGGTACAATGACAAAAAATACAAAGCCAAAGCAAGTTGTAAACAAAAAAGAATCAAACTCCTTGACTTTGTATTAAAAACTAAAACAATGTACCCACTCTGCCTGAATGTGGTACTCATCCTACCAGGGAAAGGCCACACATGTGCTGTGTGTGCATCTTGATAATTGGCCTGTTTGGTAATTACACTCTACACTGTACAGTATTTTGGAAAAAATCAAAAAAGCAGAATGCCATGTTTTTGAGCACTCTTTTAATTGCAAATTATAATGGCTGAAATATCTTTCCAACATGTAGAAAACATACATGTAGTATAGTGCTTGTTTGCATATACATGTAACATCATGGTGACCATGTTGGTTGACAAGAATAATAGGCTCTCTGCAGGGACCTAAACTTTATTTTTTGTAAATTATGCCAAAAAAGGTATTGTCAACCAACATGGCTGCCTTGTCACATGGGTGAAAACCAAGAATATCTAAACAAAAACCATCCGCATCAAAATGCTGTAGCAGTTGGATTTCAAACAAAATACTTTTTTCTATTAACTTGAAGACATCCTTGATTTGCTTTGACAAAGGGCCACGCTTGAAATATTAGCTTTTAAATCACTACACAGGGACCAATTTACTTCATCAAGCCATCTGACAAACTCGAAACTGTTATAATAATGTACTTGCTCTTGGTGCAAGTAGTGGTGGCAAGTGTATTAAAAGTCTTTTTGGTAAATGAGACTTGCAAAACATTGACTACGTTGAATTACCCCTAGATAAAAAAAAAAATAATAATAATATAATAAAAGTAATGGTAATAGGACTGAGTGGCGAACACTTCAGGGAAGCACCAGTAATCAGGTGAGTGATTTTAAATTTGGCTGAGCGTGTAGCAGGAAGCTGATTTGAAATTATGAGCCCCCCTGAATTGTATGGCACGAAGTCCAATTACCAATTAATTGTGTCAATAACAAAATGCAAGAAATTCAGGAATTAAAGATGAGCATATATGTTGTAGTTAAATTTATCCTTGGTTCAATCTTAAGTTCCTTATTTGTTCTTGTGTATGTTATGTAGGAAAATATGGAGAAAAATATAAATTGAACCACAACATAAATGCTTCTTGTTTTCAATCTGGACCTGTCAACCTCCTCACTAAAGATATTCTCCTTGATTTTGATTGGCTAGCATCAGACTGTCTGATTTGGCCTGTCTGATTGCAAGTGTTTGTAATCGGACAGCTCAAATCGGACAGTTTGGACCTGAAACAGTCAATTTTCCCAAAAAACCATGAGAACAATAAACTTTATTTACTACTGAAAACCATGAGTACTAAATGTTCTATTATGCTCAGAGCATCAATATTTTCATGTCCATCAAAGAGCCTCGATAACAATTATTGTTCCACATTTACACTGGATTCTAACAAGGCCAAGCCCTCCAAAATTAAATAAGTTAGTTGTTTCTCAGTTAAACAATGCAGTTTTCCAGTCAGTGATGGAGAGACATTGAGGTAAGCCGCATCACCGCTTGTTCCAGGTTGGGTGACAGGAGAGCCATCAATATGACTTGACAGATATAGCAAGTGCATCTTCAGCCTCGTCAATCGATTTATACTTCTGTTTTAAGTTAATCATCACATGGCTCCGAACACTGGGTTCTGAAAAAAAAAAGTTAAGTGACCGCACTTTACAGTGAAGGTCTAATTACAGCATTTGGAAAATATATGACTGTCCCTGTCATCATGGAAATAGAAAACTCTTGAAAGTCAGCTTGCTGATATGCTCATAACTAACACTGCAGAACATTCAGCAAACTGAATTTATAAAATAACAAACAGCAAAATATCTTGATCTGTTTGTGTAAAATATTCTCAGCTCCAATTCAAAGCCTGTGTTTTATAGATTTCCTTTTCAGTGAGTTCTAAAATAAACAATATGTGAAGATTATTCATCTCATGCAAAAATCTTACTGGTTCTCTTGTACGAAGTCCCCACAGTTTGCTAGATGAAATCAGCAGCCTTTATCCTAGTATTCATGCTGATCTCCAAATGTTGGTCATTCAGGTCATTCACCAGTCTTTAGCTTAAATTGTGTTCCAATTTGTATTTTCGTTTCTAAGTAGCACGTTTAGATAAAAAATCAAGAAGGGCTTCCTTTTCCTTGAAAAGCCAACGTTCTCCGGGTTCGCGTTGGTATTTCTTCACTTTCTGGTTCAAGCACAGGAAGAATTTACAAGGCTTTTCTCTTTTGGTTTGTTCGGGGTTCTGCCCTGGCAACATATGGACGTTTCTCTCGTTCATCCATGGCAGTAATAATCTAGAAAAATAACAGAAGAAAGGCAACTAAGATATAACCAAACAGCTGATAGGAATGTCTCGAAAACGACAAATGAAATGAAAAAACACATGGAAAATTAAAGCTTGTTGCGGCGTCGACAAAACCAGGATCGGATCGGATCGGATCACGGATCGGATCGGATCACGGATGGGAAAACAGTAATAAACACATTGGAGAAATGCTGACATATTGTGACATATTGCGTGACATATTGAAGCGAGTGATTTCCCGCCATGGAAAGTGATTTCCCGACATGTAGTCTCCTTCACGGCTGTCGCCATGGACGAAAGCAAGCGGAAGGGACGTATCATTTTATCATTCAGTTATAATTTCTTTTTTAATATCATCTCACGTGTTTATTTACCTTTTCTATATTATTTTAGCATGGGCAAGAGAAGAGACGAAAAACGAGGTGGGGAGTAACGTTTTTTAGATGTGACGATTAAAGTGTTGTGTACGCTAACGATTTATTTAGTTAAATCCATGTTGGCTTCTTCCATGAACTCGCTCAGCTCCTCTTAACCTAAATCGCAATTGTTACACGCCAAACGACTTAAATTCCACGAGTATATGGAACTCAGTGATGAACAGTTAGAGATCGCACAATAATTTTGGCCGTCTAGTTGTGAAATCATCACGTATTTTTCGTATTGTAATATTATAATAATCTTTACAAACCCCTTGGCTCTTTTAATAATTATGTACTATAACCACTGTGACCAAAAATATGCTCGTTGATAAATTATTTTATCTGGAAAGCGACAAGTATTTTTTTCAGCGGCGTGAATTCGCATGATCGCCGACCAGAACGGCGTCAGACAGGTCGAGTACGTGCGTTGCCATTACAGTCTGGAGGCTTTTGTCTGGGATGTTTCAATGACGGTCGACGAGATTTTAGACTTTAAGACATTTTTTTTCGAAAACTTAAGACCATAAATCGAATTCTATTCAACACACTGAGAAAACTCATTTTAAGAAAATGCCTAGCCCTCCGGGGTTCCCAAAAGCTCCGCTGGCGAATTCGCACCACTGAAAAAAATAATTGTCGCTTTTCCCTCCCCACCTCGTTTTTCGTCTCTTCTCTTGCCCTTGCTAAAATAATATCAAATATAGAAAAGGTAAATAAACACGTGAGATGATATTAAAAAAAGAAATCATAACTGAATGATAAAATGATACGTCCCTTCCGCTTGCTTTCGTCCATGGCGACAGCCGTGAAGGAGACTACATGTCGGGAAATCACTTTCCATGGCGGGAAATCACTCGCTTCAATATGTCACGCAATATGTCACAATATGTCAGCATTTCTCCAAGGTGTTTATTACTGTTTTCCCATCCGTGATCCGATCCGATCCGATCCGTGATCCGATCCGATCTGATCCGATCCGATCTTGGTTTTGTCGACGTCGAGCTTGTTGGCATGTTTTATCACACCTCGCGAGCACGTGTATGACGAAAAATACCAAATTTTGTGGCTACAAAAGACATTGAAATCGCGAGGTTCTTCGAGGTTCCAAAATCGAACCACCTTCCGATTTATCTTATTTTCGTATTCTGACTATCTACGGGCCAAAAGATTTCGAAACCAACGTTCACTTACCCTCATTGTTTGAGGTCATTCAGCCATCACGCCATTTGCAATTAAAATGAGGTCCGAAATATTGAACTGAAAGAAGGACAAAACCATTATTATCAGAGCTGGAAACACAACTCATAATAGCAAAATGCAATAAAAATACACATAAAAATAAAAAACCTGACCTTAAAGTGCTTCGATCTCTGTAAATTCCGCGATCGAAAAAGCTCACCATGAGCACTTCTTGAACGAATGCATCGATGAGACGTATGGAATTTTAAGCGCAAAGCATTACGGGGGTCCTGATTCGTCCTCCTCACAATCAGGCCGTATTCAAATGACTCTGTAATTACTTCAGATTATTTGTTTGACGCCTAACAGCTGAGAATTGCACGCTTAGTTATTTTACACATTATTAATCTGAATGCAAATGTCTGTTCAAAGATGAACTTCCGTTACTTTGACGTAACTTTGACAGTTTAAAATACGTGATGACCTTACCTTTGAAAATTTACAATTTTAATTATTAGTTTATAAAAACAGTCAGCAAACACCGGAAATGTTTTAGCCAGATGTTGTTCTCCCCATTTACCTTCACAGGTTATGTAGTTTAACGTCTTATTGATATACGACAGAAATGTTTTGTCTGAACAAAAACTTCCGGTGGTAAATTGTATTGAAAATGTGGTTTTCCGTGATGTCACTACGGATGAATAAACCACATCCTCATCATCCGTGTCCAAAAGCTGATTCAATCAGAGTTCTATGCCTTCTACGCTTTTTTTTTTTCATTTTGCCTCAAAAGAGCATTCACGCCTTATAACCGCAAATTCTTTGAGAGTGTGTTTAACGTCTCAAGAATTTTGATCTTCTACGCAGTGTCTCAAAGGGCAGGGACATGAAAATATATACTTAGCCGACGAGGCCATAGGCCAAGTTCCGCTACAATCAGGCGATATTCCGCAAGATTGAGAAGGATAATTAGTTTTATTATTCCACACATTAATTAAAAAAAAAAGACACTATTCTCTGCGTTTATTGCAAAAAATGACTTTATAAATCACTTTATTTGAGTGTCATTCAGGGGCACCTAATGATGAAATATCTGTCCGGAAGTAAGGTGGACTAGACGTTTTGAATATTCGGATCACATTCTGACCACGTCTTTGAGGCGCATTAGGATTTTCGACCGTTTTTTTAAATATATTTTCTAGGTGCTTTGGAAAAGTAGTCAGCAAGAGTCACTGGAAGTCTCGAAACTCTGGAAACTTAGTGAGAGTTTGAGTTGTTAGGAAATAGGGCCCCTGGGACCGTGTTTGAGAACTCTGATGAGATCTCTGAGCACGTCTCTGTTACCAGTAGCGCCGGAGTTGGCTCACCCAAGGGGTACCGTCCACTGGAAGACATCCCAATATACTCCGTAATTCACGGTCTACACAAGTCGGCAAACATTGTTCTGACAGTGGCCAACTGGTAGCCACCTAGACTTTTGAACTAACATGAGAAAATTTAATTTCCCTAGGTTAGGTCTAAGTTAGACTTTCTAGTCTTCTCGGATAAGGAGGGTAAACCGTAGGCCCCGTCTTACAACTTATCATAATTGATTCTGTGGGACGTTAAAGAACCCACGCACTGTTCGACAAGAGTAGGGGACGTAGTCCCCGTTGTGGTGGTCTATCTCTACTAGAATGTGGTTATGGAGGAAGGAATTTGCAGTCACCATCTTCTTCACCATCTTCGGTGGCGAAATTGGCGCTGCCTCGACCCCAACACGGGGCGGAGATTCACGGCCCGCCAGCGTCAATAGGGAGCTTTAGCAGCGACGCCGGCATCGGCAACAAAAACGTCGTTTCAAAATCTAACTTTTCGTTTTTGTAACTCTTTCGCAATTATTCCAATTTGTTTTACTTGTAAAATGTTGTCGAACTATTCAGGGACTGTATTAAAAAAAAAAACGGCATTAAAATAGGGGAAAAGAAAGAAAAGTTTACCGTCAGTCGCTCACGTTCTCGAGAAAACCTAAAATTTCGTTATTTCACATTGTTGTTTTGCCGAGGACGGCAAAGAACGGTACCAAACTGTAAAACGCACGTGAAAAGCGATTGTTTTTGCTAATTAAAGTAATTGCTTTGTGGCTTTCTTGGTTGCCGTTGCCGTCGTCATTGCTGAAGCTCCCTAACGCTCCCGCGCAGACGACCGCCACCGTTGCTGTCGTACGCATGGGCGCGCAAAATTTTACGCCACTGCCTTGACCCCAACAGGGGACGCGGGTTTGTTTTGCATCCTTCTTGAGTAGTAACGTCGGCGTCAAACAAATCGCCACCTGCCCCTGATGCGCTTAATTCTCCCCACAACCCCCCTCAGCAATAAGGCCTGAGCGGCGCGAAGGCTTTGTTGCTGAGGTGGGTTTTTAGGAGAATTAAGCGTGTCGGGTGCAGGTGGTATTTGCTTGACGCCGACATTACTACTTAGGACATTCTTGGTTCTTAGGTAAAGAACATTCACTCTGAAATCGACCAGTGGACGACCGTCTTCACCACGCACATGAGTATCTTACTCACAAGTTCTCTAGGCGTTTTCAGACGTTCTTGCAGCACATTAGCTCCTAGGTAGAACAGTGGCGAGTATCCCAGCCTGTCACGCGGGAGACCGGGGTTCGAATCCCCGCCAGGGAGGGCGTTTGCTTCCATTAATGTGATATTCACCCAGATCTTTAAATTGTTTCAACTCTTTTAAATAGTCTTCAGTACAATGCCGATATTGGTTATATCGGGCATATAGTCCCTATTTTTTATGCAATTTACCAACCACTAGAACAGCCAAATGTAGTCCTTGAGAATTGAATGAAAGAGGTTGCTTTGGGTCGAGTGGCAGGTCCATTTCTCACTCCACCATTTCCTAACTTTTCCGGTATTTCCCATTGGATAAGTCCCAAGAAGCATTCGGACAAAGTCAGGACCATATTTCATCTGTCTTTTCCGAAACATCTTAGACGATTTCATTATTATTGAGCCTGCTTCAGCTCTCCTGGCACCCAGTTAGGGATGTAAGCAGAGCCTGTCGAGCATGTTGCTTCCCCTTACGAATTTGGGTCTCCCTATTGCGGTCGACAAGACTCAAGGGCCCCCACCACCTAGAATTTATGGGTATGACGCTCGATTCAGCTAGAATGGAGGTTCGACTCTCTCCTGACAAGGAGCGATATATTAGATCTCCAAACCCTTAATTCTAGATGTCTCACAGAAAATACTGGGACAAATGTTTCCCTAACCATATTTTACTTTGTGAATGATATATGAAATGAATCAACGCCGTTGAAGTCCTGAAATTTTTTCAGGCTTCTTTTCGCAATTGCATAAATTGCGTTCACAACTGCGAGGGTCATTCTTCATTTGATCATATTTTACTTTGGTTGTTATTCGTCATGGGGAATACACTTTGCGTATCTGAGGCGATGAAGTGCTCCATACAGGTCGCCCTTTGCCCCATAGACTAATATGGTCAGCTATCTTGGTAGAATGGGACCCCAGGATAGCTGTGCTTCCAAGGTAACAATGAGTTCATGCTAAATCTTCACGAGAATTAGGACCTGTAAAAGGCCTGGGGATTAGGACCCCGTGAGAGGATGAGGACCTCTCGGTGACCTGGTGGTTGGGCCTTAGGTAGGATTAGGACCTCTCAATGGCTTGGGGATTAGTATTCCACAACAGGCTTAACACTCTCGTTGCCTAGCAACTCGACCTGTATGATCCTTTATAGAGCTATTCGAGTACTTCATCCCGCTACCTCTTTTTTCCACATAATTTGTTGCTGTGTCTGACTTCATGGGTTGGGAACATTACAGCCAATTTATATGTAATATAAAGTGAAGTTGATGTGACAACCATGAAACCACCTGTATCAGTCAGGCAATATGCTAACAAGACCATGACCACTGTGTTTGATTCTAAAGGTCAATTTGACCTCGTGCACTTGACATGCTGTGTCATAAGTAAGCCAATCACAATGCAGGAAGACTTCGCTGTCAATCAAAACATAGAGACTTCTCTCGCCTTCCCATGTGTACAGTTCACAATTCTCTTCCATTTCGACTGTTGCTTTCACAAAATACCGTCCACGTCATGCACCCCCCCCCCCCCCCCTTGCGCTGTTAGCATATTTGCCACTTACGTTAGCAGTTTTGACCTATTCCAAGTACTCAATTTATCTGGCTTCGTTTGATATAGTACCGTAAGTGTTGCCAGCTTCATATTCATGTACCATTAAAGACTTTGTAACAACAGTCGACTATATTTAACTTAGTGATGGAATTGACCTCGCAGCCTGTCTGCCCATTGAGACTATAGTTTACCATTGTTACCGTTATTTAGCACAGTGCCGTCTCTTACATGCACATTGTCTGATTATGGTGGTTGGGCTTTAGAGAGGATTAGGACCTCTCAATGGCTTGGGGATTAGGACCTAACAACAGGCTTAACACTCTCGTTGCCTAGCAACTCGACCTGTATGAACTTTTATAGAGCAATTCGAGTACTTCATCCCCCTACCTCTTTTTCCCACATAATTTGTTGTTGTGTCTGACTTCATGGGTTGGGAGCATTAACCATCGTTATTCGTGTGTTGTCACAAGGACTATCTTGAAAAGCTGCTATTGATTCTTGGTACTTTTGATTTAATTCTTCTTTACGCTTTCGCTAGTTCGCTAGTGGAGCTAGTTCTGATATTAAATTTTATGGATCTTGGGTCTTAAAGATCTTTCCCATCTTCAAACCAAATTCGTAAATTGTCGTCTATCATATTCTTATATTCTTCGTTGGTAAGTACTGACGCATTCGGTTTCCAGTAACCAGGGCCTCGAGTGATTCTATTTCATTCAAGGTAAAATATTTACTTTTGTCACTAAATCATGCAATTTATCCGAAATCAAACAATAATCCAGTCTGCAAGATACAATAAGGAGAGCAGCGTCCCCAAGTAAAGTTTTGTTGATTTGGGTTTTCTATACGCCAAATGTCGTGGGGACTAAATTCATCTTGAATATCTTCAATGGATTTTATTACATACCTTCGAGGAAGGTATTTTTATCCATTAAAATCACTACCTATAATGATGTTTTCTTCATTCCCCAAATCATCATTTCAGTCAATACAATATCTATTACTTTGACATTTTCTCAGTCAGTGCCATCTACTAAACATGATGGCACAATTTTCTAATTTCCATTGCAAATAAATCTTGTTAATAAAATCATTAAGATCAAGTCTTTAGAAAACGGCATTTCCTTTCATTATAATCACTAGTCAGAAGTACGTTTTCATTCTTGCAGTTGCAATATAAGTACTTTTGAGTAATTTTAGTTCTATAATATATAAAGTAACCACTGTGGATATCCGGCAACTCTTCAAACAGGAACTTGTCAGCTGATTTGAGTTCCCCAACACTCTGGCAAATTAAATAAAACGAGATTTATTGCATTGACAATTAGGAGCAAGGATGAACGAGTACCTTAGTTGTAGTTTTCAAATTTTGACACGACAGTCTAACAGAATATCCCTTGAACACAGCAGAAATAATCTCAAGACTGGTAACCTTAAAATTAAAAGGTTGATTTGTAAATCCTTAACTCATTTCCAACAGGTTTACCAAATATGTTGGGACAAAAATTCCTCTTAAAGCTAAAAGTCTACACTGCCAGCAGACTTTGACTCCACGTCGTACCATCTTTTCCACAACTTCCTGCTCACTTCTTTAGCACGACATGGATAAGGCGTTTGATTTCAGATGCTCCCACAGGTCTGCCATTTTCGCGTTTGTGACCCAAAGGAATTATGGGAAACTCTGGTATACCGCGCGAGTGAAAATCCGCTAATTTCCATTTCAGACATTCTTAGTGTCGAGCCACCCGGTCCTGCTGACAACATTTTGCACCGAAATTGCCATGCCAGGTCCCGGAATCCACGCACAAAACGACTAAAGACAACTCCATTTCATGAATTGCCAACACTCGCTCGAATACTTTGAGCGGTACACTTCGTGTAAAATATCTTCTCACCTCTGTTTTCTTTCAAGGGATTGCCTCTACCCCTCAACCCAGCTTTATGATGCCAGGCAGGTCAGGTGACTTCTGAGGTGGAATATGGCTCAAAAAACACACTTATAAATCAAATAAGCAACGAATTGTAGCTGCAGTGTTCGTTTAGAAAAAAACGACAGCTAGCGTGACAAGCGTGACAACAAAGATAGAGCCTTCGGTGTTGTGGACCAGCAAAACCGCCGTGGAAACCCCTTATATGGAGTAGCCAGCTCAATTTGACCTCCTACCCTCCGAAAATTGCAAAAAAGGCGACCAAATTGACCGGTAGAAAAAGAGTTAATACTTGAAATTGGTACAAGTAAATTGTGCCTAGATAAAGGTGTAGCTGGGCGTTAGAGGTGTAATTGTTCAGTGGAAAGGGACTAACCTTAAGAGAGAATAGAATTGAGCTCTGTTTACTCACCTTAAAAACCACGTGCGTCCCATTGGACATCAGTGCGTATTTGTTATCAAAATTAATCTTAACTGATTCATTTCCGTTTTCCTCAATCTGAAAATCTTCCAATGAAAACAAAAGAAATTAAAAGTCATTGCTTTATTCATTTATAATTGCTCACTTATAAACTGTGTTCATCTTAAGTGCCGGTCGGTTTCCATTTTTTTCGTTAATCGGTTTTAATTATTCGTTCGTTGGCGGCTGATCTGCTGTTCTTTAACAAATCACGAAAAATAAATGTTTTAGTTGTTGTTGTCCGTTTGCTGTCATTCTTTTATCTGTTTGTTTATTCATCGTTTATTCGTCTTTCGCTTGTTTGAATTCACTGACGACTCTTTAAAAAAAAAAATCTCTCTTTACAAAACAAAGTGATACCACAATGCCGATACGTTTTGGACTTACTTGTCTTTGGATCACTTGTGTCGTTTCCGTTGCACTTCGCTTCGCACTCGTCCTCATTAGAAGTACTGCATTGTATCCGAATAAAATTGCCTTTGCAATTCCTCCTATCTTCTCTGAAGAATGACCTAACGGTGATGGAGTGGACTTCTGCACACGTCAGGGACAACATGACCACAATCTGAAAGTGAAGCGGGATCACATGAATGCTCATTGATTGTTTGTAACGTCTGCTCACGTTCTTACTGGACCTTTAGACAAATTGAGTGTCACAAAGTGTTCGCAGACTGTATTCAGTCTTCTACCAATTTTATTATGGAGCAGTCCTAATTCCATGCTTTCATTGAATTATGCAAATATATACTCCACCAGTGGTTGACATCTTTCCTCTGGTCTAGATCGTTCAATTACTTTTAAATGTTTGCAAACAAAGCCTAGCAGCATCGTGTTTGGCAACTGGTGTCTTATGACATTTTCGCTATCAATAACACTGTAACAGCTTCTCGTCACGGTCAGTATGAAGTCCTTCAGGGGGCACCTAACGAGTAATTTCGGTAAAATATCTGTTCGGAAGTAAGGTGGGTTAGTTTCGAATATTCGAACTACATTATATGGTCCTTCCTAAGATTTGCGTATCCGCCGCCCCGTAGTCCATTCTTTTTACTCTTACGTTCCTTTACATGTAATTATTTCTGAACATCGAGAACCGAAGACATGAGGCCAATGGAATTTTTTAATTTTCGCGAGTTTAGCGTAATTTCGTACGTCGGTGTATATTAGACTTAGAACTCAAAAATAAAGACAAACCTGAGTGAAGCTTAGCAATAAAATTAGTGAGGGCATTTTCGGTGAACTAGGAAATATACTTTTCGATAAAGGTTTACCAAAATGCAAAGAAATGCTGAAGTGTTTAATTGCTTACGTTGAATTATTAAATTCCATTGTTAGAAAAACCAGCCAATGAATTTTTAAACTGTGCTCAATAAATTTCCCTTCCGTAGTAACTCAACCCAGCAAAACTGAATGGACGGATCCTTTCAAAAATAGCAGGTTGTGTGTAAAATATGATTTGTGACTTTTCAGATTAAATGTTTTAAATTAACGTTTAAAGGGGTTATTATTATTATTATTATTATTATTATTATTATTATTTTTTCAAAAAAATTGTTGGTAAAAAATAATAAACAAATAAATGAGTAAACAAATGCATAAATAAGTGAATAAATAACAGGGCTTTTTGCAACAATCCTTCCAATAATTCCATGTAAGTGAATATAATTAGGAAGATTTAAATTAAAGCTATTGACAGTGGCTGAAGCATGTAGACGATATAATTAACTGCCGCCCGGTTGACTCAGTTGGTAGAGCAAAGGACTGAGCTGAGCGATATACCAGAGACCGGACCAGTAACAAGGGACCTGAAATAGCCGGCAGGATCATGGTGGCTGTGTGATCAACACATGCTTTAGTTCATTAGATGATCGAGTCATTATAGGCAGAGACTTTAAGCCGCTGCCCTTGTCTACTTCACCCCTGCACGCTAAACTTGAAGGGGACGTAAAAGGACCCACTCATTGATCGAAAAGAGTATGGGAAGTAGTTCCCGGTGCTGTGGTCAGCCGCTCTCTCACACATACAATACAAAGAGTCCTCGATTAGTAGCCTGGAGGGCCACCTATACTATTTAAATTAAAGTGCACCTCACCCCAAAATATTTTTTCGCTAAAATAAATTTTTGCACCTGTTCGAAACGCATTGTGCCTTTTAGCGCTTTTCTAAACCAAATCTTGACTTTTTATAGGCTGTAAAAGATTCGAATTCTAACCATCATCTGTTTCACGACCGAGTCAGAAGGGACATGGGTCTATTCCCGGTTTGACGTCACAAACTGATTTGCATGCATGTTTACAAAGACTTACCGCGATGCAAATCAGTTTGTGACGTCAAATCGGGAATAGACCCATGCCTCTTATGACTCGGTCGTGAAACAGATGATGGTTAGAATTCGAATCTTTTACAGCCTATAAAAAGTCAAGATTTGGTTTAGAAAAGCGCTAAAAGGCACAATGCGTTTCGAACAGTTGCAAAGATTTATTTTAGCGAAAAAATATTTTGGGGTGAGGTGCACTTTAAGTTGTCGATTAATTGATTTGACTACATAACTAGTAGCAAAAACTGGTTTTACTTACTGAAAAAAAGTATGTAGCCTCCATCAAGTTCCAAAATTTTCCTTTCAGTAACTCGGCCGGTTCAAGCACTCTTAAAGAGACTGATAAAACTCTACAACTGTACAAGGCGATACAGCTACACCTTTATTTATATCATTTTTGTGCCTTCAATCGGATTCAGTCATAGTCAAAGTATGCTAGGGTTATCAGAACTTTGGAATTTAATCCATTTCGAAACAAAAAAAATATTGTTTGTTGATGGCTGAAAATTTTTTAAGCGTTCGATCAGTCGTTGCGTTAACTTAACACGCTTTTCAAGATATAGTAGCTTCCAACTCAAGATGGGAACCATTCACATCTCAGTCAAACTTAACCTGATTTTGATTTTGCTTTAACCTCTTGCTGTGATTATGGTAAGATGTATTTTTATTTTTTAATATCTCAAGGACTGGATCGTACTTATAAGTATATCACCTTGTTTGACCAAACACTACGGCGCTAAACGGTTCAGTAGTTATGCAGCTTCCTTATCACGCGTTCAGGTTGCTTAGTTGCACTGCGGTCACAGCAAAACTCAGGCTCCGTTTTCTCTTGATAACGAAATTGAAAGCCGAATAAAACAGGACAATTACATTCTTTAATACATACACAACTCGCATTCAGTTTACGTGTTAAAACTTATAAATACTTAGTCACTCAATATGTATTGATAGGTTTAAATTACAACTGATGGGCGTACTTCAGTCGAGAAAGTTCTAGTAGAAATTTGATTGGTATGTATGTTCGTTCGTTCCTGCGGTTTGTTTTCGTGTTTTTCTTTTCTTATTCCTTTTTCATACTTAATTTTGCTTTATTCGTTTATTGTTTTTTCTCTGCACATGGCTGCAGCACGCTACCATCGCCAATGCCTTTAATATGCTGTTTAAATTATACCGGAAGTTCTTCGTCTGTGAAAATGCGGGGGCGGGGAGAGGGGCAAATATTACAAGCTGAGATTTTATCGCTTTATATTCAACTATGCGTAGTAAATACGTGAACGCTGATTTCACTGTTTAGCTGTGGCTAAAATCCTCGAATTTTAACTCACACAATGTCGCATTTATGCATTTCTGAAACCTTAAGTCGTGTGGGTTGAAAAAAGCCTATCTGGCGTCAGTACACAGTCTGGGTTGCAATTGAATAAAGCCGTCTGTACACGGTTTAGCAGTTTAACTTTTGACATGCATGAGCGTTCATCATGTTTGCTGGCCTGTCAAACACTGCTGTTAAAGTTTCTAAATTCAAAGTTATTCGATAACTAATCTTACAATAAATCTACAAAATGGTACGTTTGGTTCTATTTTTTTTTTGCAATACCATATACACAGACCGCAGACAGTTGATTCATAATCATAAATCTCCAAGAGATTTTACTTCAATCGAGTGCTCTCGGGATTGTAATGAATTCACCTCTCCTTTTTTTTAACGTAAAATATGTAGCGATAAGTACTGGCAAAAATAAAAGGTTTTATACTGCAAGTTAGACAAATTATTTGGGAATAACGTTTGCCATTTGCTTGATGTAACATGCTTGGTTGCCTCACGCTCAAACCTCAATTCGGTCGAAACTATATGGTGGTTTTCAAGTGACATAACTCTTGCCAGTAAATTGTTCCAACTTCCCAACTGTAATAAGATGCAAAGGCACGTAACTTCCGTTTTTACTTAGGCCTTTACTCAGTTTTTTTTCCCACTAGAAAAGCTTTGGATTATGGACTACTGTTGTCTTCTTTTATATACCACCAAAGCAGTTGTCATCATTAATGAAGTTTTTCTTACACCCAACCATTATTTGGTCCCTTACTGGCACTGTAACTGCCAATAGTTTCTCTGTTGTTTTTGAGAGAGGATAGGCATTAATCCTAATCAGTTGAAACTGAAACCATGAAGAAAAACTAAAAAAAAAAAAAAAAAAACAACAACAACAACAACAACAAAATCACAAAAGGCTTTTCTCGAAGAAACCTTTGGCGTACGAAATTGTTTCGAATTGAGAATCTAATTTCGATGAATTTGATTTCACGTCGTAAAAATGTAGCGGAACACGCCTAGAATATTCCCGGTAGATCCTTCAATATTTTGCCAGTTCCGCCTTGCGAGAGGAATTACGAAAGGCAAAAACAACGCTTAACCCTTGTTAGTCTAGAATTCTCTTCCACGTGGATGCTTGTTTGAATAGCTCTTGATCAAAAAATCAGCTATTTTTAAAGCACTTGATAATATCACGCATGATAACAAAAACCTCTATTGGTCAAGGAGCGCTTGAGCTTGCGAGGCCACTGCATTAAAATAAGTGATAAGTACGTCTTCTCCAATCCCATGCCATAGCCTGGAATTAAGAAACGAAGACACCTGCTTGTATTCTTTTCCGTGAAGCCTTTGTCAGAAAAGGCGAATGAGCTTACTACTTGAGGTTCTATGCTCTTGACCGATGAAAAATGAAATTTGCAAATTGATATGCATGAAACATGTCCTTTGGTTAAAGGGGTGATAAGATAGAGGGACTCTTAAATTATGGCAGACAAATTTTGAAGTGTTGAATTCTAAAACGCTCACTTGGATGCCTCTTGAACTTGAAACATGTTAAATGATTAAAATTCTAAAGCAAACACCTGAAATCCCAGGGAAGTCAATACGCAGACGATAAATCAGTTATAAACTGAGAAACAGACTGAGTCGGAAACATGATCGACCCACAGTGATCGAAAACTGTCAGCGCCCCATAGTGGAAATGATTGCTTATTCGTGTTAAGGTATGTTTATACATGAATGTGCAAAAATGGTTAATGAATTTGCAAACAACGAAAATGAATGACCATTCGTCAAAATGAATGTATTTTGACGTTAATAAACCTGATGCCTGCGTTATTGAAAGCATATTTTCTGGTAACGACCAGCAAAAGGTTGAGAGATTATTTTGAAAAGCTCAAGCGCTTTATTTGTAAAAGGCTAGGGTAAGTAAACTACACAAAATACTTATCGCAAGGATTTTTCATTTCAAACTTGTTATCGGAAATTAAAATTTTGACCGATCCGACATGCAAAGTTGTCAAATAAGAAAGCTTTAAGCGACGAAAAATATCACTGCTGTTGGAAAAAGGCGTTTTGACTTTATTTTAGTTCTTCTATGCGTGGAATATTTTTGGTCTTTCACTTTTTTTGCTTCTTGTTTTTCCGTTTAGACAAACAGCTTCTCGCTGTTATTTTCCCACAAACATAGATTTGGTTGGAAAACATTTTATTCACACGTTGTAATCAGTGGCAAAGATCTATCTGTATGTAATAGCGTTAAAATCTTAGGCGTTACAATTTCCTCAAACTAGAAATGGAACGATCACATCCTAGAATGTATAAAGAAAGCCAACATGCGCATATGCTTTATTATTATACAATGCTGATGCTATCTCAATTTTGATTGGCTAAAAGCACCCCGCTAATTCTAGATGGCGCTGTGTCATCGCGTCAAATCTACAGACACTGGCGTTTATGCATGTAGGTATGACGCGTTTTTGCAGACAATGGTTTTCGTCACCTGACAAGCTAGCCGGCGGTTTGAGCAAGATTGTCATGGCGGAGTCCGCTCCAAGATTACACTGAAAACGTGTCATTGCGTGGCTTACTTTGTTGTTGTTCTGTGAAATGTCTCAACGCTTGTACATTTATAATTGTATAATAAAACAATTATTGGATTCGGTTTTCGCATGATAGCGAAATTATCAAGGCCTCGGTTTGTGTTATCCGCCTCAGCCTTCGGCTTCGGCAGATAACACAAACCTCGGCCTTGATAATTCTCGCTATCATGCTCAACCTCATCCAATAATTGCTTATTGTACTCCTAAAGCGCGCTAATGTTCCATGCAGTGATATCATCAACTGTTATTGCACGGCTATTAGACCAGTCTTAGTGTACTGTGCGCCTGTTTTTCACCACCTGTTTATAGGGACCTTAAGCAACGAGGACGGCAACGTCAACGAGAACGTCACAAAACAATAGGCTAATTGAGCAAAAACAATGGCTCTGCATGTGCGTTTTACATTTTGGTACATTTCTTTGCCGTCCTCAGCTAAACAACAACGTGAAATGACCAAATTTTATGTTTTCTTGAGAACGTGAGCGCTTGATGACAAATTTTTCTTTCTTTTTCCTTGCTTTGACGTCGTTCCTTGCAATTTAGTTCTTGGACAGTTCGCAAGTATTTTCCAAGTGAAACAAATTGGAATAATCGCGAAAGAGTTACAGAAACGAGAACTTATATTTTGAAGTGACGTTTTCGTTGCTGTTGCCGTCGTCTTTGTTTAAGGTCCCTAATTATCTAGGTGAGGATATCAAAAGAGTCCAAAAGAGAATTCTCTCTATCATCTGCCCGCAAATTTCGAATTTTGAATGTTTAGGCAGCGGTTCGGACAACATGGCACGCCAGGCGCGTGGCAGTATACCATAAGCTTTTTAATTCCATTACTTCATGTCCAGGGGACAAGCTGTCAACACTGTTACCCTAAAAGAGGAATTTTAGGTATAACCTAAGACGTCCCAGGACCTACGCCATGCCTTGTACGAACACAAATCGCTTCAAGAACTCTATCCATCCATCCAACCACCCACCCATCCATCCGTCCATCCATCCACCCACCCACCAACCCAACCGTCTGTCCGTCCGTCCGTCCCTCCGTCCGTCCATCCATCCATCCATTCATTCATCCACCCACCAACCCATCCGTCTGTCCGTCCGTCCGTCCCTCCGTCCGTCCATCCATCCATCCATCTAAGGTCCGGGTTTAAATCTCTTACGGTGAAAATTTATGTCCACACATTTTTGTTCTTATACTGATGAATTATAAATCTAAGCTAAAAGAAATGTGCTACGTTTGCCCTTTAGTGGATCAAGAAATATGCACACCACAAAACGTTCTGTTAGAATTTGTCGTAGGAAATCGACAAATCGACTAGTCAAACAAGCTTGTTTGTTTTAAATAAATTCATTGTCATCTGATCTTTTATTATAGTTCTCATCTTCAGCGAATCAACGCCCGTTTCAGAACTGACATGAAACGTGCGACAAAACGTTTGGCGGAATTTAAAGTACACATAACCTCAAGATATTTTCTCCGCTAAAATAAATCTTTGCACCTGTTCGAAACGCATTGAGCCTCTTTTTCTTCCTTCTTACCTCCGTTACTTTCTTTTTTCTTATTTTTGTTTTAACGAATCTTGCCTATTTATGACTGACTTTTGGGTTGAAAAAGCCACCATCGGCGTTTCTTAGGTGTTTCGTAAGTTTTGAAAACCGTAAAAACGTCCAAAACTGGAATAATGGCTATATGTTTTAAGAATAGGTGCAAAAATTTCTATTAGCGGAAAATATATTTTTAGGTTAGGTGCATTTCAATTTTCGCTAGTTTCGTGGAATTTTGAAACAATCAGCAATATATATATATATATATATATATATATATATATATATATATATATATATATTCAGTCCCTGTAAAAATAGAAAGATAATCCAAGAAAATATTTCTTTACTCCATCTTTGTACGGTAAATGAATTTCAGTGAAATGACTGCTGAATGCAGGAAATCAGCCACCTGCCTTTTTTATGGTGACTTGATAGCACAGGAAATCACACAGTTCGGTTGACGCTTAGTCATAATCGATCAGGATTCGCGTTATCAAAGTTAATGAACAAAACAACTCTTTGTCCCTTGTTGCTCTACAAGTAGATGATTTGTCAGCGCAAAATTTATGCCAGATCAGAAATTTGCTCTGAAATTCAATTCTGCGAACATTTGTTTCCGCAAAAACATGGAGAATCCGCGAAATTAAGCTCTGGAAAAAATTTGATCTTGCCCCGCAGCTTGCGTATACTATATTTTTTCTATCTAAGTAACACGTTCAGACGCTAACAACAACTTCTACTTAGAGAATTGAAGGGAGAGAGACATTAACCTAGATGCCCGCGCCATAATTCAGAGAAAGACATTCCTCCCATTGACTGCCATTCAGCACCCGCTCTGAATTAAAAATTGATGTAAAATTGGGCGACTGCCTGAGTCTATCCATCGGCTCTCTACAAGGATCGGAGTCGTCTGAATTAGAGCGTTCAGACAACTAACTGTGGGTGTCAAAGTTGTACTTCATGTTTGGCCAACTCGAATTTTACCCTCAAATGTCGTGCTACTGCCGTGTTTAGCTGGAGCAACTGTCACACGACTGTCGCACGCCTGCATCACGACTTGGTTTTAGACGTCGAATTTAAATTCCTTCGAATAAAACGCTGTTGTCCAATGTCGTACCCAGAGCCGTCTGGTACCTTAACCAAAACACTGAATGAATTGAGTTCGACACGGCAGTAGCACGATGTTTGAAACAAGCTTCTCTAAAGGTTCAGTAATACGAGCAACAAATTCGTAACTTTCCACGCATCGTTGTTGCGATACGAGTTAGAGCGATGTTGCCCGTTTTATCACTCACGCAACACTCCCCGATTTTGTTGCGCAAAGTAGAATGCTGCAGCATGAAACAGCGAAATTTGTTGCGCGACAAGTTGCTCATGCGGGTGGTAAAAGCTTTTGGTTGAGTTGACTTGTTGGGTGCCTCTGACTGTCTAAAACATGAAGTTCCCTATACCACTGTTTCATAGCTGAACGCCTGATAGAAAACTACATACATAACTAGGGAACCGTTTAGTGCGAGAGGGTTTCTTCAAACAAGCTTACTACCCAGCTTCCTTATGTAAGCACTTAACTTTACCGAGAGATGACATGACAGGCGGAATTCTTTATTAATAAAGAAGTGACGCACATTCTGGAAACCTTAAGGTTACCGGGTACCTTCAGGGGTGTCTCTAATCTAAGGGTTGTAGCGACTCTCAATTACTGCCCAGATACCATAAACCCTACATTAAATTAAAGATAACTAGCTATTCGAATATTTCATTCTTTTTGAGAGAAAATGAATTAATGAACACTCCGTCGAGTCTAAACTCAAAGGTCGAAATCATCTTTTGAAAGCTACAACTAAAGGTGATTATTGTATTTAGCGAACTTTATATTTTTCGGAAAGTCTGGGACCCAGAGGCTAAAAAACCGCGTTGGGGTTTTCCTTTATTCGACTGCGTTGAAACGTTACAGAGCATGGAACAAATCGCCCTTGAATTGTAACTCTATAAGGTGTCATCTTCAAGTCAGAAATAAACTTTGTGAAAACAACGCTTGAAAATAATCTTCACTACACAAACAAATACCGTGCGCAAACGCCTCTATCGTCGGTCGGGCAATCAATTTACGCTAACTTTTCTTTCGGTCACCTACTGTGGAAATTTTCCGCGTAATTTTATCTCCACGCAAACTCTCGTGCTACAAAAAGTTCCACTTGTTTATCATTTTGTCACATTTTTTTATGTAACAAATCACCTTTTTCGCATCCTATATTTCCCAGGAAAACCTCTTCGCTTGGCCGCATTCGCATTAGCATACTGTCAACGTTTACATCTGGTGCAGGTAGGGTTTTTTTTCCAATTTTTCGGCGACTATTCACTCCTTTTGATATTTTTTGTTTGTAGGTGTTTACCCTCTTTATGTCCTTTACTGGGTCGTCAATATTTCAGATGTCCTTCAGTTGTAGAAATACATCATAACATAGGATGGGCTAATAGATAGGGTAGGTCGTGCTATACATGATAAGATGGGATAGAATATGATGGCACCTATTTCCCATTTTTTTTTTTTTTTTTGCATGTTTGTTTGCGGGATAACTTTCCTGTGTACAAATGAAGTGTTTATCATGCACAAATGTCACTGTAAAATAATCACGGTAGAATTTCGCGCCGATTTCATGGCTATGCCACTTCTTGTCCAAGAGTATTTCATTCAAATTTATTCTTGGACTTTAAAACAAGAGCGTTTCTGGCAAGAATCAGTCGGTGGAGTTCAAACCGTATCATTTTGTGACTTTATTGTGCAATTGAGGCAAAAACATCTGTGACCGTTTGTTCGAACGTAACTGAATCAGTTTCTCGGGTAATTAGTTGTAACCGTTTGATTTCTATCAACTGACTAAATCTCGCTTATCTTACACGCTCCGTAACTTACAAGTGGAGTTCATGTCTTACCTTATGAAAAGAGCGCTACATGGGCTATATCTATACGTTATAATCAGTTTATATAATCGGTTGCCTTTGTGGAGCACTTGCACTTAGGAAAACCTTAAGCTCTTACCCAGCTTTGAGTTTCCATTTCTAACTATTGAGTTTGTCTCACGAATCATGGAAAAAGGAGAAGAGGCATACTTTAAATGTACACTTGAATAATAATAATAATAATAATGATGATGATGATGATGATGATGATGATGATGATGATAATGGAAATACAAAAGATGTAGAATTGCAGAAGAGTCTGTTATCCCATGTGTAGTTGGGGCACTTGGAGCAGTGACTAAAAACTTGAGGATGTGGATGGCTAAGATATGAACACCTGGAGTCTTCAACCTACTCCAGAAAGCCTGCTTGTTGGGCACAGCAAGAATTTTAAGAAGAACCTTAGACATCTAAGGCTATGGGAAATAGCCTGATAATCACGTCATTTAAGTATCCATCTTTGTAGCCGTGCATAGATTCTCTTTAATTAAGGAGACTAAACCAAATCAAATCTAAATAAAGTACATGTACTGACAAATGATCAAATCAATCAAATGGTGGTTTAATAAGGAGAGGGAAAAACCGAAATACCCAGAAAAAAATCTATTGGAGCAGATTATCAGTATGAAACAAAAGCCCACATAAATCAGTTCGGACATCAGATTTCGCAGCACTGGAGTAAAACTCCAAAACTGTTTGTAGGTTGTCGGGAAAAATGAAGGTGGTGCGATAGCAGACCAAGAAATGCAACTACTTTGCCTACTTTTAGGTGGAGATTAATTTTCTGAAGAGGGCTGTATTTTTTTTACCAGTCGCAGCGTTTAATAAACCCATTATATGCAAGCGTTTAAACAGAAATGAAGACAAATGAAACGTTTAACCCGTTATAGATGACGTTAAAGTATGGTTGGTTCAGCAATTCACGATTTCAAAATTATTTTACTTACTGGAATAAAATGATTTGGCCCCATTTGGTCCACTGTCTTTGGTCACTCAGTATTTGATAAACAACTGGTTACTTTCTATAGTTTTCTAATGGCTATGTGGCTTATTTATACTGAATCTGAGGGATTAATTTTAGCTGCTGTGTAATCCTCTGAATCATTTCAGTTATTCCTTCCGATTGCAATAGTGCCATAAATGGCTTTACACAGAATATTAGTACTCTGCGCCCAGGATCTTATATTGTCGTCTAATATTTTTATGCTCTTTTTTGTTATTGTTTAGCGGAGTATTCAAGGTCATCAGCTCTTCCATGTGAAACACCCAATTAAGGTAAGTTGTACGATAACATTGTGACTTGAGTTGAGGCTTCTGGGCAGAATCTTCAGCGGAGATTCCATTAAAAGCTATATTGCTTTACTGCTCCTCAACAAAAAAAGTGATCTTGCTTAAGGCCAGGGTTTTTAAAGTTGGAGCAATAGTTAAGAACGAACTCCTTGACTTTAAGGATGTATATCAAGTGGTAGAGAGGGCATTTAGACAAATGTATAGCGAAAACAAGCTATAAATGAGTGTGTGTGTGTTGTACATGGACAGATTTGTAAGTAAATTTAATTGCCCACAGGGTAAAACTTAATTTTCCTAGCTCTTTTAATTTAGTGTTCTCAGTGCAGTTTCCAACCAGAGTTCCTTTATGATTATAATCAGAAGCATATAGCCTCGAAGCGTCTAAATTGCCCTGTTATGTTACGAAACAAGCTGGGGTTTATTAGCCGACCAATCAGAAGCACAGATGCATTTTAGCCCAAATATGGAATAAAGATTCATTTGGAAAAAATGGCGGCAGCTCGCAGAGTCCGTCAAAAAGCTCTCCAGAGCAAAAATAAAATCGATTAGCCTAACCGGGAAACCGCTCCCGGAGGAGACTGTGGTTGAAAGGATATTCAGAGAGGCTAGAGCAAACTTCAGTTTTTTTTTTAATTCCAATACGGCCGCAAATGTGGATGTGCTGGAGGCGAGTGGACCGTTTCGTGGTTTGGTGAAGCGTTGTAATGATCATTTCTTTGATCTATTTTCCGAAAGAGTTAAGGGTTCGTTTGACAAGCATGCCTTAATACAGGTGAGGTGGTATGAATTTGTCAGGCAGGTGCTAGCTAGCGGAGATGTGGAGGAAATAGTGAAGGCGGTTCCATCGCGCGGCAAAGAGATAGTGTCGTGTATTCTGGAGAGTGTTGTGATCGCTGGTTTTAAGTTTGTGAGGGAGAGTCATGAAGCTACAGTTTCATGTACAGGCATGGTTGCTAGAGAGAGTATTAACATTTCTGAGGACGATGTTTCGCTTTTAAAGCTAGGTTCTGCGGCGGCACTGAAACTGAAAAAACGTTTGCGACAAATTGCCATAGAACTTTCGAGATCTAAACAGAGTCTCAAGAATATGATATGCATGGAAATTGACGCTCTTGAGAAAATGGAGGATCACGAAAAGACAAACATCCCCAATTTTCTGTACAGTCTTGACGAAGGAAACTTACTTGTTTTAAAGATGGGACTTATTTCTTTCCTGCGGAAATTTACGCAAGTATATTCGGAAGGGTTGTGAATCTAAATGGATATCAGTTGTTTGGCAGAAGACTCTTCAAGGTTAGTTTAGACTTAAGCAAGATATCACCCCTAGGTCTGTTAACAAGCATCTGAGTATCAATAGCATTATTTCCGTTCCTAACTTCATTTCACAGTATTTCCTTTTGAGATATTAATGCACCAGTCAGTTTAAACCCCAACCCAGCATAACTGGGGCTTTGGTGGGGAGTTATCACCTCATTGGCAGCTCTTTGTGCCCCAAGGATGTGGGGCATTTGTTTTGTTTGTCATTCTTGTCTTGGGGGATGTGGAGCATTAGTAGGGATTTATTCGAATCCAACAGGGCAGCTAGAGGGTGGTACGTGTGCTGTTGTCCACAAAATATTTCTCCATATGGTGGGACATTTGTCAATTTTTGTACAGTATTCAGAACCATTCCCCACCTTTATCCCAGGGTGGTGGGGGGGGGGGGGGGGGGGGGAGTTCAGGGTTTACTTTGACTGGTGCATAACCCCTTTGCATTTTCAAAAACTGGAAACCAATCAGTACCTGAATACAGTAGGTTAGCACAGAGGCATATGCTTCTTGTCATCAAATGTGGTTATATGGTTTTTTTTATTGTTAGCACCTTACCTTTTTACAGCTGCAGTAAATGGAACTCTTCTGCAACACACCAACACATTTTGCAGGTGCAAGATATTTGCGTGATCTTGGTTCTTCAACATGCCTTCATTGTTAGTAGAAGTATTACCATTGTTTTATGATTTTTTACTGATAATTGAATTGGCTGATACAGGTTGCCGAACAACAGGTGATGAGTGACAGTGGCATAAAGCGGAAATTTTATGAAGCACTGACATGCCTTGGTATTACAATTTCCCCAAGTATGAAATTAGATCTTTACAATAGACTGTTACGCAAAATGTTCAACATCAGATGCAATGAATTTGTTAGAGCACAGAAATGTCTTGAGGAACATCATGAGAGACAAACACAGGACAGACAAGTTATGTTAAGGAATAAGCTGAAGGTTGCCAGCTAATCAGAAGATGCATTTAAGACATTAACCACAGAATATTAGTCTTTTTTTTCCCTGAAAATATTTTCTATATCACAAGATGAGAGTGGAACTGTTTGGGTTTACATTTTGTGTAATTTGAACAGTCAAATGTTTCTCATCATCGCTTAACCTTAATCATGCATTTCTGCGAAGTATGTGTGTCTGTGTATGAGTAAGAAATCCAGATTTATGGTATGAAAGAGAGAGTTCCAAACCAATAGGGAATTGTAGTTGTGATTCAACAGCTTAGAAATAAACTCATACCTTTGTAGTTGTGATTCAACAGCTTAGAAATAAACTCATACCTTTGGGGAAAATAACTCTTTAATGATTTTAATAATTGATGCTGACAATCTTCAATTGTTATGGTTCTTTTTTATATTGTTACAAGAAGCAAATTGTTGCATAATAAAATACTTGTTACTGTTTTATTGAAAACATTTCTTACTCAAGTTATTATAACTGCATATATGTACCATTTTTCTTACTCAGGTTCTAATAGTATAACTGCATGTACGTACATCGTACCTCAATTATACGAATATGTTTACAACTAATTTGCTCATATTTACATCACTTTTTGCATGTGGCCCACTAATAAAATGAATTGTACAATAATACTGACTCTGGTGTTTGTTTATGCAAAAGATACATGTACCTTTTTTATTCCAAGATAATGAAAACATTTTTTCTTATCAATTCATTGTTTAGGTTACAATGATTATACACTGCATGAAAGATATCTTTCTCTAAACTTGAATACTACTTTCTCTTAAGTGAAATTTCTCTTACATATAATGGTGTCTTTCTGTAAACAAACTTTCCCCTCCACCCATGAATGCGTCGTTTTAGCTTCAGTGTTGTGAGGGCTGCTGAATAGTTGACACTGGACAACTGGCCATTCATGCTGAATTTCAGCTGGCTGAATATTGTTTCAAGTGCACTTCCATTTAACCGGAGAGGCCATATGTAGTAGCCTGGGAAGTTACTTATGAAGTGTTCGCAGAACTCCGTGAAGCCATAATACATTAGTCTTGTTAAATCCCATGTCTGTAGGGACAGTAAAAAGGTTTGGTAGTGGCTTCTAATTTTGGGAAAAAATGAAATAACAAGAGGGAAAAAGTTTGACAAGAAATTATTTCTGTTGTACTTTCAAATTCTTCTTCGTGTAGCTTGGATTACCTTGGTCTCCTTCGCAGCCGTTATTAGGGTCGTCACATAACACTCCTCCCCACCAACGCCTGCTCACTTGAGATCTATATTCCTTTCCCTCTGTTATCGAGAACCAATAAAATGCATGTAATCCTTGGCAGCTGTGCCAATCATATTTCTTGTTATATTTGCCGCCAAAAACACAACAAGACAAGGACTAGGACCAGGTCTATAGAAAATGGAAGCCTGCTCCTTATTGGTCAGTTTGAGGGAAAGGAATGCAAAGCTCAAGTGAGCAGCCATTAGTGGGAGGAGCGTTGCATGACGACCCAAATAACAGCTGCAAAGGAGACTAGGATTACCTAGCAAGCTTCTTAATAATGAGTTGTTCATATTTGGACTTTTAAGTCTCATTAAACTTGCCTCTGCCATTAAAACGGTTATGATGAAATATCAATTGCTTTGACATTTATTTGGTCAAAATAAACAATAAATATTGAATAATATGATAGAAGAGATGTTACTTGCCATGCAAGAAACCCTTTTTGGTTGGAAGCAGTCAAGTTTGGTTCTGTAAATTGTCAAATGATTTGGAAAAAAAAAAACAAGTGTGAACTACATACATTGTACATTGCTTCTTAAGGCTGTCCATTTATGTTTGTCTCGTAACAATCACTCTACCAATAAATATTTATGGTGTGCGTTAAGGAGCAAATAGAAGCTGGAAATTAATATATTATAGAGGAGTGTAGAATAGATCCCAAACAGGCAATCTGTCAACGAGAGAACTGTCACAATGGACATTTCATTTTTTCTAAAGAATGCAAATCATACCTAATAGTTGTGCCCAGGCATAGTCAGCCCAGCCAACAAAGAAGTTATAACCATCTGACATGTTTTGCAAAACATTGGAGTGCTCATCTGTGATTTTTTCTTTCCACCTCCTTCGTTAGTCGTCGAGCATCCGCCGTTAAGTTACGCAGTCTTTTCTTCGCACATTTCGGGCTTAAGAACTTTCAATTACACGTTGAAGACTTTAGCACACGATTTCTTCGGTTACTTCGACGTTTCTTTGCGATATTATTCATTTTCCGGTAAAGTTTCTTGCAATTCGTACATACATCAAAGAGGGCGGAGCCAGGCACTTGCTTTTTGTTGCCAGGTAGGTGTAACAGCAAATATTTATGGCTGTCCGCTCTTTGGAAGGGAATACCCCATGCCCGTTTCAAAGCCGAGTTGACCTCTGGTGGCGTTTTCAGGCCAGGACAAATTTTGTAGTTGTTCATAACATCAAGGAGAGAGGCAAAATCATCTTCATCCTTAAATGTGCCTTTAAATGCATCACGAAAGAGTACTTTAATGGCGTAGTTCCCATCCGAGGAAACATGTAAACACACCGGAGCACAACCACTCGCAAACACCTAGTTAGGATCGTACCCAGACAAGTCAGTTTTTGAAACCATACATACTTCACCGTGACCAGCCCTCCACAATGTGAATTGAAATCCTGGAGCTTTGCGAGAGATAATTTTTATGACTCGCTGAATCCAATCATCGGATACATCTGAATGAGCGGAATGGATCGGCATACATGATGACTTTGTTGGCGTTTCGTTCCCGGCTACGTTTGACGTCTCCGATTGAAGGACATTTACGGTGTTACTAGCCACCTTGTGGTTATTTTCTGCACATAGCTGGGCTGGTCGCGGAGCGATAAAACGATATCCTCGCTGCCGGAATGACAAATATTCTGGATCATTTGCGCTCGGATCGTTACATGAACTTAAAGCGCTTTCAATTTCACATTCCCTGCGCTGTTCTTTTCCTAATTTCGCGAAGTTGCCTTTGGGGTGTCCGTTGGCAGTCACTCTAGGGCGTTTAGATGGAATAAGCGTCCCACTTTGGTCAAACCTGACCTCAACAAACTGTAATTTTCTTTTACAATGCATTGTTGACATTTGTTTACATTGCGATGCAGCTTTTCCCTGTACGATCACGCAAGGATGTCGAGTATCCATATTAGGAAGTAAATTCTGATTGGCTAATCTCGCGCGCTAATAAACCCCAGCTTTGCGACAGACCTAATCGCTTCAAGGTTATATGCTTCTGTTATAATGCAACCAGACTGCTGGTCTGTCAGTTCATTTCATTTTCTTATAGCGTAAAACTCTAATAAGGCACACCTACATGCTTAATTCGTTTGTCAGTGAACTCGAACGGAAATGCAGAAAACAAGTTGACGTAAGCAGTGGACCGACTATCAATTTTACTTTCAGGAAGCGTTTTTGGAAAAGACATAAAAAAAACAAAAGCTTTTCTATTCAAAAGCTTCTGTTTTTAAGTCAGCCTAAATGTTTAACTGGAATGTCGCTGATGTTACTAATTTGCACTCATAATGGTGTTTTTATTGAATTATAATTGAGAAGGTCACGCCAGCTTATTTGATCACAATTTCATATGTCCTAGCCTATTCCAGCTGTAAGATCCCCAAGTTGGCAAGCAAGTACATGTTCACTCAAACTGATATTATTCTAATTCAATTAGCAGACAAATCAAGCCACAAGGAACCCGAGCATTTTATAGTTTTTGCTATGATAATTACAATTGCCTGTATTAAATGTGTTTACCAGCCTTTAATGGAAGAGATTTGCATTAGAGCGAGGACGCGTTCAAGCGCCTGTATCGTTTCTCGCGAGGCCGGTTGGTTGACGACTCGACTGAGTTTAAACCTCTGACTGTCTAGTTCTTTGTCGGAAATCGAGACTGAAATCCTGATTCAAGTTTCAGACTTTTTAAGGACACCATCACAGGCATTTCAAATGAAAAGGATGGATCATCTTGCCTCAAGATGCATCATCTGGCAAATGAAGCTGTTAAGTAGAAAGAAACCTTCAAAAAAGATCCTTAAGCGAAGCTTTGAAATACAACACAATTTCTTTGAAGGTACCACGCATGGGTAAATACCCGGGAAAGTCTTTTCTCGATCTCTTTACTTTACGGGAAGTATAACTTTTTGCCATTTTTGGTGATGAGAAAGAAACATCTTTCCCTTCCGAAGCTATCGTGGCAGCTGAACTGAATATTTCGCCAAAAAAAATTCCCCTTGGCGAAAGTTCCGAAGAACTATGCCTTGGGAATTTTAGCGTCATCAACGGAACATTCAACGGAACATGTTCCCCGAGCCTTGGTGAGCGAGAAAAATATCTAATTAAGGTAAGGCTATTTTCACTGCTTTTGAATCTCGCAGCTCTACCTTATCGAAACGAAAATATTTTCTCACGGAAAATGCGCCGTGCCGGCCTTTGGGCAAAGAGAAAATGTCCACGTTAATCATCATCATTATTCGTTTTTTTCTGAAGCATTTTGGCTAATGGCGCGTCCTCCCATACGTTCACCGCGCGTAAGGACCGCTGCCAACTTTGAAGCAAACTTTGGAGAGAGCGAGAATTTTCATCAGAGCTGAAACAGATGTTGAGCACAGAGCCAGGATGATCTTGCCATTTGCTTTCAAGACTATGGTTTGTGGTCCGGTCTTGGGTTTCAACCTGCCGCTCAGCAGTCGTTTGCTCTACCAACAGAGTAACCGGGCGGCAGTTAGCAAAAATCGTTGGTTGGCTATAAAAGGACAAAGGATGTTTCACCAAATACTGGACAAGTTGAAGTGATGATTTTTGCGTGTTATGGCTGAAATTCTTTTTCCAAAAGCGAGTGAGCAGAGGAAATCGAGCCTAACAAGAGCTCTGTTGGCAGAGGTGGCTAAAAGATCAAAGATTTGTCCGCAACGCGGAAGTGTTGGTTGAAATCAGTGTTTCATCTAAGTCAAACATGCAAAATATTCAGATGCAAATTTCAAATGGACGGCTAAACGGTCAAACATGTTCTTCCTACAGAAAGTTTTTTTTATAATAATTATATTTTTAGACATATAATTTGCACAGTTACATTATACGTTACAATAAACATTACCATACTAATGTAGCATATTTATTGCAATACCGAAGGAATATAAATTACAAATTCCAACACCAAGTTGATCGAATATGTTTGATCGTTCAGACGGGGCTTTCCATTTGTTAGCTCATGATTTACTACGTTTCGTGCGATTAAGAATTTTGCTCTCACCCATGCCATATTCAAATGACTCTGTGATTACGTCAGATTATTTGTTTGACGAACAGCTGAAAATTGCAGGCTTAGTTATTTTACACATTATTAATCTGAATGCAAATGCCTGTTCAAAGATGAACTTCCGTTACTTTGACGTTACTTTCACAGTATATAATACGTAATGACCTTACCTTTGAGAAATTA
>JAEMWC010000992.1:210000-280000 GCA_016490735.1 Pachyseris speciosa | reverse complement strand
AATAATATGGAAAAACCGAATACAACAACGTGTGTCAGTAAATTAAATTGAAAAAAAAAAAAAAAAAAAAACTCCTTGCGTCCTTTGAGCAAACATAGGTGATGGAGGGACGTATCCCATACGCTGTCAGCATAACTGTTAAAACACTCCACACAACATTTTAAATGAAACGTGTCGAGGGTGTAAGACTTCAATCAGCCAAAAAGTTTATCGATCATTGTTACTGATTATGTTTCCATCTAACTGAGTTTATTAAATTCCCGGGGGGGGGGTACTACCTTATATGGGTTATATACTAGTATGTGAGGCCCCAAAGGGTATGTTTTTTTTAGCTGTTTTGGTCTGATATAGGGTATCGGTTTTGAGGTATGGTTTGTGCATTCTAGTCGAATTGGATATGTTTTTTTTTAAGAAGCTACTTTTTCATCGTTAGGCTTTTAGCCATCAACAAAAGCCCTTCTTATTTGTCTTTTAATTATGTTTACGCCAACCGTGTACGTGGAATAGGTCTGAAATAGGGTACCAAGTTTTTAATTAGGTCTGATTAGATTTTGGTCTGAAATAGAGTAAGGGTTTCAGGAAGCGGGCCGCACACCCCCACCCAATTTTTCTAGGAGTAACCCCTCCCCCCTCCCTGGTAAAAATATGTAAAAATGTAACAAAAAAAATCATTAATTTTAATAATTGTTATAGCTACTACTACTACTACTACTACTACTACTACTACTACTACTACTACTACAGGACTCCTTTTTAGTCTTATGTTCCTTTGCATATAATTATTTCTGTTGTTAGGGGAGTAGGAATGGCGCAGTGGTGAGAGCAGTCTCTTTCCACCAGTGTGACCCGAGCGTTTTTTCTCCGGGTTCTCCGGTTTTCCCTGCTCCTCAAAAACGAACACTTTGAAATTCCAATTCGATCCGGAATGCTTGGACGTTGATTACATGATTTGATTTTTGAGAACCGTAGATACGAGGCCAATGGAATGGAAAGCTTTGATGAGTTTAGGGTAATTTCGTAAGGTCGGTGTACTAGACTAAGTAAACAAGGACAAACCTAAGACTTAGAAATAAAATTATAGCGAGGGCATTTGCTGTGAACTAGGAAAAAGTAAGTTTCGATAAAAGTTTACCAAAGAAATGTTGACGTGTTAGTGCTAACGTTGAACTATTAAATGCTGTTGTGTGAAAACATAGCCCGATGCAGAATTTCGAAGCTGTTATCGAGAATGAATTTACCTTGCATACTAACTCAAACAAAACTAAATGGACGGCACCTTTCAAAAATAGCAGGACTTTTGGTAGGAATACTTCGAGTACTTTATGTAAGCGAATAGAATTAGCCAGATCTTTTTAAGCTTTGATAATGAGCTCCTTAATTAAACGGCTTGAGCATGTAGACGATGTAATTAACTGCTGCCCGGTTGACTCACTTGGTAGAGCAAAGGATCAACATATGCTTTAGTTTATTAGATAATCGAGTCATTAGGCTGTGACGTTAGGCCGTTGGCCTTGTCTACTTCATTCCTACACGCTAAACTTGAACGGGACTTAAAAGGACCCACTCATTGATCGAAAAGAGTAGGGATGTAGTTCCCGGTGCTGTAGTCTGCCGCTCTCTCACACATACAATACACAGAGTCTCCGATTACTAGCCTGGAGGGCCAGCTAAAATACTTGACCATTTAAATTAAGTTGTTGATTAATTGATTTGACTACACAACTAGTATCAAAAACTGGTTTTACTACTGCAAAAAAGTATGTAGCCTCCATCAAGTTGAGTAATTTTCCTTTCAGTAACTCGGCCGGGTCAAGCACTCTTAAACTGAAGAGACTGATAAAACTCTTCAACTGTACAAGGCAATACACCTACACCCTTAGTGTTCATGTTATATATCCCAGAAGCACTCAGGCACGCAATGATGCAAGGACTTCAACCTGGATGAACTATAAAGGACGTATACAACTTTGCCTAGACGTTTATTTGCGTTTCAAAAACTATTCATGTTATATATCACAGAAGTACTCAGGCATACAGTGATGCAAGGACTTTTCGAAATATGCCATATTTCCAACCAATCACAGCCATGTCTAAAGCATAACATTTGACAACACTAGCGTTTTACCGTTCAAGTGAAACGACAAAAACCATGAGTACACCGCGTAAAGAGTGCCGCATGCCAGTAAATGTAATTGTACCGCTGAAGCGTGTATTAAATACAATGCTTTTTTCGAAGATTCGTGTTACATGATTTTATATAAGGTGCGCTAAGACGCTCCGGCAGTGAACCGCAAATCGAGTACGTTGATGGCTCCAATGCAGACTTATATAACGTCACTCCTTAGCAACCAGACTTAGGAGATTTTGTAACTTCCGGTTATCTCTGGCTCGTGATTTTCATCAGTGGTTTCTGTATGGGCGAAACTTTAGTAGAGCAGCGGTAAATGCCACTTCACGTAAGTCGCGCGGAATTGTCGTGACCGAAATAGTTGACGATGATACTTAGTCACTCAATATGTACTGACAGGTTTAAATTATCACTGATGGGCGTATTTCAGTCGAGGAAGTTCTAGTAGAAATTTGATTGGTATGCATGTTCGTTAATTCCTGCGGTTTCTTTTGGTGCGTTTCTTTTCTTATTCCTTTTCCATTCTTAATTTTCTTTTATTCGCTTATTTCTTTTTCTCTGCACATGGCTGCAGCACGCTACCATCCCCAATGCCTTTAATATGTTGTTTAAATTATACCGGAAGTTCTTCGTCCGTGCAAATGCGGGGGCGGGGAGAGGGGCAAATATTACAAGCTGCGATTTTATCGCTTTATATTCAACCATGCGCAGCAAATACGTGGACACTGATTCCACTGTTTAGCTGAGGTTAAAATCCTCACACAACATTGTCGCATTTACTTAAGCCGTGTAGCTTGAACAAAGCCTATCTGGCGTCAGTACACGGTCTGCGTTGAATAAAGCCGTCTGTACACGGTTCAGCAGTTTAACTTATGACATGCATGAGCGTTCATGTTTGCTGGCCTGTGAAACAGAGTTGCTAAAGTTTCTAAATTCAAAGTTATTCGATAAATAATCTTACATGGTATGTTTTATTAGTCTATCACAGACCGCAGACAGTTGATTCATAATCATATATCTCGCATAGATTTTACTTCAATCGAGTGCTCTCAAGATAATACATGTACTAATAATAATAATTATAAAAAGTAAATTACAATTATTATAAAAATTTCCCAGAATCCCTTGCGGCTATTTTTTTTTCAAGCTTTATAATTTTACCAGTTTTATACCTAGGGGTGTGTCACACCAGGTAAAGATAACATTTGCCATAAAATATCTGTTAACTCAAAGCTAGGGTAATGACGTCATCAGTCACGTGACTATCCTGAAATAGCGTTTTAGACTATTGTCACTAGATTCCTTGACCAATTAAAAGGCAAATAGGATATTTGAGGTTACATTGTTGTGGGGCATATGAAAATCACCAGTTAACGTCTTACATTTGAAATTTAAGGGGCAATGCGGGTGAGCGAGGAATTTGGAGGACTAGGTCCAAATTACATTACATTACACGAAATCGAAAATTTGAGATAGTAAGGTTCCACCTAAAAATTTTGGAAATGACCAGAAGCAGGGCATGACATCACCAGTTACGTGGTCAGAAGGTTTGAAATATTTTAGTTTGTGTTTAAAGTACATTAGTCTTCATAAAACGACAAGGTTTGGCAGTATTATTCTAGAAATCTTCACATTGTTCCTTGTAGGGGTAATTATACCTCCGTTTTCGAAACATAAGCGAAAGAAAAATGGGCCGCAAGCTTAGAGATTGCGAAATTTGAACAATTTCGCGAGTTTAAATCGAAACGGTTATTTCTGTTTTACACCTTTGAACTATTCTTTTGTCATAGAACTGTTTGTTTGAAAAATAAAGGTTCAAACTTCTTGAATAAAGGAGGGCATTTTACAGGAAAATCCCGCTGTTTGGCCGCCATATTATTTCTACACTTTTGCGAGGAGAAATGACATTTTGTAGTAAGGGCTACACCGAACTGTTCTTTTGATAGCCGGAACTAAGTGTAATTTCATAAATTTCTAAAACGAATTTTCATAGAAACAACTCTGAAAGTGTTTCCGAGTTTTGGTCAAACAAGAAAATAAGAAAATGGTTATTTTGGGTAGATCGTATGGAGAAAATGTTTCATAAGTGAATTGTACCACCTGACAGAACGTATTCATTGCCCCCCCCCCCCCCCCCCCCGCCTCTCCGATTCATCCAAGCGTTTCGCACACTATGCGACGGTACATCGTCAAAGTACTCTTCGATGCGATTTTAGACAATTTCAACCTTAAAATTGCTATTACCTTGGTTCTTACGAATGAATCACAAATGGAGAGCTCTATTTAGCTGTGATTTGAGAGGCTTTACCCTTAATTTACGGAAGGTTTTAGTTACCGTGAGTCGTCATCACGGTTCAGGGCACTGGCAGTTGGTTTCGAGAAAAGTCTGTCGAGGTGCAGATCCCAGAAGAATAAAAGAATTGTGGGAGCAACTACTATTTTGGAGAAGGATTTTTAAAATTTTTTTCTAGCCTTAATCGTTGCAGTTGACGGCTATCGAGCCGAGAAATGTTTGAGAATGTGTGTAAACAAGCTGGTCGAGTCAGTTCAAGAATCGAATCAACAACATGGACAATTTTAGGCCTGCGTAAATTTGAAGGGAAACGTAACCATCAAGCTTAATTCCAGGATCCAGGAGTTAGTCTGGTAAGTGACATTTTACAAAACGTCAGTTTCAATAGCTATTGTTTATATTCTAAGGACAATACGCCTGTTTTTAATTTTCAATCACAAAATGTTTGAGCTTGATCGATTAATGACAAGATTTACATTGGAAATAAACTATGTTCACTGAACCGCATGCATAGCTTTTCCCTTTTTCACTGCTTTTACCTGTAGGCGTAGCTTTATTCAAAATTCAATCCCAAATCATATTTTACCGTTTATTTTACGATTAGTTCCGACAGAAATTGAAGTACCGAGGGAGTTTGTTCAAGAATTTATCTGGACGGCCTACACAGTGATGAATCCCAAGACTCCGGGCTTTATTTTTCAGTTCGATTAGTTTCAATAGAAACAGAATCTTTTCAATGAATTTCAGGTTAAGTGAACAGCTTCATGGAAGAGCTATAAAGCTTTATATAAGTATAAATCAATTTGAAGCAAGAACTGAATTAACCTTTCCTATGAGATAAGTTTGTTTCATTTGACGAAGCAATGAAAAAATGCATTTTTGCTTGTCAAAATATATTTTTTATTGAGAATTACAGTATCAGGAAGTTTTTTTTTGAAAAAATATTGTTTTTTACAGAGAACCATTTTCTTACTGTTGACTAACATTTACCATTTCTTGTTGTTTGATAATCACCAGTCAACCTCCACTGACATTGATCAGTTTTAAACAATTGTGTTTTGTTTAAGATCTCAGCATAGCATTTCTTGAATTACTTTATTCTGTGGCCTTTATTCTACTTTCACTTGATGTGCAAACTTTCCTATGAAATTATTTGTCTTGTGCAAAGAGCACCTGACAAAAAACGACAACTTACAGTATTTCCATATGTACCAATATTTCCATATGCTCCACTGACGGAGCAGTGAAGGTTTGCATGAAAGCAAATTTTGATGTGACAATGGTCTGTTACGTTCCTGTTCGGATTTACTTGGAATTTGTTGATGAAGGATTAACTTGGGTCATTTTTGCCAGTATAAACGATGTACGAATTTACAACGGTTTACTAACATGACCTCGTTCAATTTTAACAGCGTAAACACGTAAACCACGTAAACACGGCATTAGTAAGTTGATGAGTTGATTTTTATTGACTTGCTATTGTTTTAATACAGAATAACCTGACCCGCAGGTAGCATAACTACCTACTTAGGCGGGCCAGGAGATAAGGAAGATGAAAGACTGCTAAAAGGAATATGTTGATAAGAAAATAAAGTTATTACAAGAACAACGTTGAGAAAAGAAATAATACATGATATAGCAAAAATGTAAGCTTTCTTGAATGTTAGCAGACAAATTTTGAAGTGTTGAATCCTAAAACATCCACGCGGATGCTTCTTGAAACCTTGTTAAAAAAACTAAAATTCTAAAGTAAACACCTGAAATGCCTTGTCAATAAAGTCAATACGCAGACGATAAATCAGTTATAAACTGAGAAACAGACTGAGTCGGAAACCTGATCGACCCACATTGATCGCCAACTGTCAGCGCGCCGTAGTGTAAATGATTGCTTATTACTCGGTCTTACCACGGGAACGCCGAGTCTAGTATTGAACTTTCTTTTTATTTTTATTTTTTATCGTCGTTTTTTATCCACAAAGTTAATTTCCGGCGTTTCTGCACAAGCGCTAACTAAAAATAGAACCCTGGGAACGAGATTGCTTAATAAAAAGAATACCGTCACGGAAAATATCACGCACACTAAACGTCAATTCACTTTTTGAGGTTTGAACAACTAAAATGTTAAGAGAGTGTATATACGAGTGTTTGCAAGTTGAACAGCGAGACGAAGGTTTAACATAGCAAAACTGAACTGCAGATTTTTCCCTTCCGCCTTATACTAAACTCTGTAATTTTGAGTGGTTAAATGAGTTTTCTGATGTGGCTTAAGCTTATTTTGCCAATACCATTCCGTGTTATTAAAAGTTAGCTTTGAGAGCTTGCCATTTAGTAAGGAACCACCGACTTAGAGGCAGCACAGGCTCTGAACAAAAAGCAAATTTAACCATTTCTTCTTGCTTCAAGTCCGAAAGTGCACCTGATTGAGTGAGAGAAACTGCTTCAAATAACGTGACGAGAGCGCGTTCGAATTTAATCTTGATGTTCCCGTGAGACATCGATGTGTTAATCTAATTAATTCCAGAAAACATGTTGCAAGCTTGACGTGAAAATATTTTAACAAGCAAGAAAGAGAACGAAATGCGGAAAACGGCCGGGTGTGGGTATTTTTTTTTTCACAACGCGTGGTAAAGATATGCACAGGTTATGTAGTGGAAGCTCTGTAAACAACGAAATGTCTCCCATCTCGGCTTGTTGGCTCTGACTTTTCCTTCGCCACGGCAGTTCGTCTAAAATCAATTTTCGCTGATATGTTGTCAACAGTCACCAACTCTTGCAACACATCGCTTGCATTGTATAACCAAAAGTCAATGTGGGAGCGGACGAATTCTGAAGTTTCAGTAAACCTCTTCTGAATCAGAGGTTTTATGTTTAGAATAAAAGGCGATTATTTTTTTCAGAACAGAACTGATTGAGAAAAAAAAAACATCTTTTGTTGTAACATGTAACCCAGCACTTCCTCGCTTGTCTAATATATTACACAAATATTTTACCATATTACTCTCTTCCAATCGTTGCAGGGACATTTTTAAATACCCACCTATCGTCGCTTACAGACGCACTTAACCTTCAGGACGTTTTAGTTAACGCACAACTACCTGCTGCCACGGCTGCTAATGGCAGTAATTTAACACCAAGCTCTTTCCGTTGTGGACAAGATTGCGCCACTTGTCCTTACATTACTAATGGTCTTAATCTCTATACATTTTATTCCACAGCGGTAACCCGTAACGTTACTTCACACATAACCTGTAACACCAAAATTTTAATATACATGATTCAATGTAAGCGCTGCCATACATAGGTGAAACTAAGCGACGTCTCAAAGACAGACAGGAGTGCTCAGTGGAGCCAATATATCAAATAGCCACTCCGCATGCAGCATGACGCTGGCTGGGAAGTATCGTATGCATATAAAAAAATAATAGCTTGCTGGGAATTAGTTATGAATTTTTGCTTGCTGGGGGCTGTTTTACTGGAACTGTTGTTGGCTGGAAAAAACACACAACGCCCACTTCCTTGCTCACTGTGACACTTTGAAAGGAAATTCACTGGGACAAAAATTACCTGTGTTCTGTTTGTATAATGGGTCACGCGGCCTGGTCAACGCCGATCATTTGTGTCGTGAAAATACAATAAACGCAAAAACACGTTCATGGAGCATGACATCTGTTTCTGGATAACCTCTTTCGCGCCCTTTTTACGTCAATGTCAATTGTAGTGAAAACAAGGGTCTCGTTTTTCATAAACCACGCGGTGTGTCCTGTATAGAGCTTTATTTTGAGCTTGGAAAATCATAAGCAGTTTTCAGGAACACATTTTTGGGGTCTGTACCTGTATTTTGCTCTAAAACGGTAAGTTTCGCTTCTTTGCTAACGGGATTGTACAAGTGTTAGAAATGTTATTCATCATTTAAGGTTCTTTCGCAGAAAATTCCAAAATGATAGTTTATGATAGCCTCCCACGCAGTCGTTTTTAGGGGACTCGTATTTCACCTCCTCCCCACTAACGCCTGCTTACCCGAAACCAACATTCCTTTCCCGCCGCTTAGCCAATCACGTTTTACCTACCAAATTCTGGAAAGTTGACCTTGACCTCAGGACGCTTTTCGCGGGAAAGTTCAACATAGCGGAGACAAAGCTTGAGCAAACCTTGATCACCGTGTGCTCTACGTTCAAAATTTCCTGTTTAAATGCATATCAACTGGCTTCAATTTAAGAATTTGTGAGAGGAAATAGCGATAATATTTCCGTCAATATACCGACTAGTTACGGAAAGACGCTTATTTCAGTATCATGCAAGCTTCGCCTTCAATCTTCGATTTCCTCGCCGCTTGTCATGTTGTAGCTGTTGTGTCACTTCTCGTGAATTTGATGTAGGGCCAAGTCAGTTATTTAAGAAGTATTGGCGTATCTTCGGGTTAGTCTGAGTGATTTGGAGGAAGGAAACTTTGCCATCGGTAGACCATAGCGCGCAGTGGATCGAGCGAGCTACTAGGTAATAAGCTGCATAATTTTGCAGTCCGCATCTCGTGAACTGAAGAAAATAGCTACTAGTTGGCGCAGTCTATGCCATCGGTGTTTGATAACTTCTGACCGTTTCCCCAGGACTTTTTGAGATCGCTGCGTGGGCGAATTTCATCTGATTTAATGCAAGACCATGAGAGATCGAGCTTTGTTGTTGTACCATGTGTGCGTGGGAGGCTAGGACAGATTCAACATAGACATCCAGTAGACAAAATTAACATTAAATCCAAACCAACAACTGTTTCCGAACATTTTCTCTCTAATCCTAACCACTGACATACTGATATGCAGCTTATCCCACTTGAACTAATCCTCTCCTCAAGAGATTCTATCAGAAAAGCGAAAGAGTCATTTTTTATAGATTTCACGGGGACTTAAGAGGCCCATGGTTTAAGTAGACGTGATGAATTGTAATTTAGAAAGGTTAATCTTGTTTTATTTTATTTTTATTATTTTTTAAAATTTTTTTTTGCATCATCGTGTAAACGTCATTTCCGCACCTCCTATGTATTGCGATATCCTCCATAATATAATATTGCAATTTCATTTTTATAATTTAGTAACATCTAAACTGAAGAAGGCTGGTTTGGCCAGCCGAAATATTGTTCTCAAATATATTGCGTTGTATCAAAGTTCCAGTTAACCTTCTAGTCTTTGGACTTCTATTCGTCTATTAAAACAAGAAAAGTTCGCGATTTTTTTCTTATTTTCAACAAGTTCTTAATTTGAGAATTTCTACTAAAATTAAGAAAATTTTCTGGATTAAAAAAAAAAAAAACAATGACAAACAAAAACTTTTTGTTCTAAAATTACGAAATCGGGTTTTAGAGTGTGAATAACTCAAGTACGGGATATATCACATCCCTGAGACTTTGACAGGATGTTATTTACTATTTTTTTAGTGCAACTATTAGAAACTAATCATAATACGGATGCTATATTGAAAATAAAATATTGAAAGGAATTCAGATCTCGTTATGCCAAATTAATCATATTCTGATACAGCCGTGTAGGTGAATCAGTGAATTACGTCTTGAAAGGCCAAATAAAGGCCATTATGGCCTCCTGTTGAAATTAAATTGCAATAAAAGAACTAAAGACCTTACAAAATTGCATAAACCTGATGTTTGCATACACTTTTAGATGTTTTTATACTTAAGTTATTTCATATGTTTTATTTTGCGTGAACGTTTTAGTGTTCGAAATAACTGAGTGCGATGTTGCATCTTTTGGAGTTGCGCTTGTTTCAATAATTATTAGTGTTATTGAGATGTGCATAATGTCGAGTTAACGAACGTGATCGGTACTTCAAACTCCTGATTTACATATGCTTACCAGATGTCACTAAGCAACACGCATATATCCCAAAGGTTTTTGGAAAGCAAGCACGTACGTTTGAACAAGGTGGAAAACCTTTCATCCTAGTAATTCAAACTATACCCTGACAAGTGGTAAGATTTTTTATACTAGGTGTAGAGAAATTCTTAGAGATTTCTTAAGTAAGCTGGGTTGTAACCCTAATGATTACGGTCTTCATAGTTTAAGATCCGGTGGCATTACATCTGTAGTGCGTAATAGTATAAATTCGGCTCCCGAAAGACTACTTATAATACCTGGCAGATGGATTCTACTTTTCAAGAGTATGTATGTTGAAGAGAGCCTTGGGAATAGATTGCTAATAACTAAGTATTTACGTTTTTAACATTATCGAGCGTTTATTTCTCTATATTAGCGTACAGAGTAAAGGGTTTTATAAAAAATTGTAAAAACAAAATTTGTATTCCGCAGTACTCCTACGCGGATGCTGCCTGATTCGATCTTAAACGAAAGCGGATAAACTACATCCGATGAAGGTCAGACGCATTACATCGAAGTAGGCCGTGGTGCGAAACGCGATGAACACCACCCACCGCACAATGCCAAGGTTTCTATGTAAAACTTCCTTAACATTGTTTTTGCTGTTTTTGCCAGGGAGTTGACACAAATTTAACCGGCGAACGAAGGTAAATAGATTTAGAAACGATATGTGGGTCGCTTGCGTAAACAAAGAAGGTTGAACGGCAATCAACCTTTCACTTTTACGGGAATTTAAGGGTAAAATAATTAACATTTGTCTGAGCGAAGCGAATAAGAAAGTAATGGAGCATTTCTTGATGCGCCTAATTTACGAGTCTGTAAAATGCATTAACGGTGCATACAACGTTGTAAGACCTTCCACTGAGTCTCTCTTGAGTTTTGTTGTCTGAGAAAAAAAGATGCACGCAAATTGTTCTGGCATCGTGTAATCAGTCGCAGGGGTTCATGGTGTTCTGTTGTCCTTGACGATTCTTAACCCCTTGCCAACATTTAGTCTACCCAATTCGAGTATCTAGCATCTGTTCTCGGCTAAATAGATTTGAGACTTAAATAAAGTGATGATGATGATGATTATTATTATTATGGCGGCGGCTGCAGGTCGGTCGCTCGCTGGAAAACCAGGAAGGCTAAAATGGACTGACAAGATGAATCAAGATTTACTAGAATGCAGGGAAAAACCCTTAAGGTTAAAAAGCTCAAGCAACCTGCCATGTTACCAGAACGGACGCAAGAAAGGATATATGCGCATTTTGAAAGACCTATGGGATAACGTGGGATACGTGAACTTGGGGTTATCAGCTCAGAATCTTCGCGACCACGCAGCAGCGATAACGGATGAAAACTCACAAATAAGTGTTAGAGGTGACTCTTCAACTGTTCTAGACGAAACAGAAGAGGTTGGTGCCTCTATGTTGTCACAAACCGAGGGTCTCGAACCCGCCCAATGCGAAGGTGAAAATTTATCAAACGGGAATGTGGTCGAAGGTTCGAATTTGCATATTTCTTCCGACTTTGCTGATCAAAGAGCTCCCCAGGGACCGACCGCTAATTGCAAGGACAAAACACCAAAAATCAAATCAAGCCAAATCTGCCTGATTATGATGTGTCTCCCTCCGAAACAAAAAACAAAACTTGGGGCAGTATTAGTTACGCATGTTTCTGTCATACTGTCAACGATGTTTACGATGAAATCGTCCACAACAGGAGGAATATATTCAATGTTCCATCGGGTGGCGCTGGGAAGAGTTTCATTGAAGAACTAACCTTCTGGATTAAGTAATTTAATTCAGACTCTGACTTGAACTCGGTCGCTCTTAAGGCTTTCATGGTGCTCCCAACTTTGATTTTACAAAAACCATCCGCTACTTCCAAAAGCAAGAAGCATAGTGAAGCAATAGAGCGTCGATTAGCACTCTGGAAACAAGGGGACATTGATGCACGTCAACTCCAAATGTTACCAGAGCAAGCCAACATCAGAAGTGTTCAAAGAGCAAGAAGAAGAGAAGAAGCGCAAGTACCAGCAGCGGCTGTTAGATGTAGAAATGGGTTCGTTTACGCCTTTGGTGTTTGGAACCAATGGCGGAATGGGAAACGAGTGTCAGCGGTTCTTAAAGCATCTCGCAGACAAGATAGCTCAGAAAGACACCGAGCCTTATCATGTTGTAATCACTTGGCTCAGGACAGAGATCTCGTTTGAACTCTTAAGATCGGTACATGTATGCGTCAGAGGTTCGCGAACGCCGTTTCGTAGCAAGATAGAGCAATCATTGGACTGTGAAATAAATGTCGCTAGTGCGGATATCTGAAATACGTGTCTATATGCTTTTACTTAGGGCTTTTTATGGACACTGGTTTAGCTGTCATTAGTATAAATCGATTGTATGATCTTAATATCTCTGCATAATGGAATTCTTAATTTTATAGAATTTTGAACTTTTATTTTTAATTATATCTATTTCCTCTTCTTTTATGTAAGGTTAAGTTACTTCTAATTTTCTTAATAGTGTTTTGATGAATTAATTAGATTTTTAGTAACAGCAGGTTGATTGTAAATAGGATTTTAATTGAGGTTTTGCAATAAAGATTCCTTATTATTATTATTATTATTATTGTTATTATTAATGTTATTATTTTTATTATTACTATTATTATTAAGAACATGTGTGACCTTTTCTGATTAGCCGCCTTAGACAACTTAACATTATATTGAAATGAATAAAGGTGATTAGTTTCTAAAGAAACTGTGGTGCTGCGTCGGTGGGGGCGTGAAACCGAAAATTTGGTTTATCAACGGAGTTGATAACGTAAATTGACCACCGTACAGGGATTCGATTAGCTGACGTTTCGAGCGTTAGCCCTTCGACGGAGCGAATCGAAAAATTGTGGGTTGTGTATGGTTTACATACAGAAAATGGAGTTACGCTATTGGTAGTAACATGGTAACGTGAACAAAAGGAATAAATTAATTGAATGAAAAGCGCTCGTTGATACCGTGGGGATTAAGAGTGCCAATTTGAAAGATCAATTTTTTGCTCCAGATTTTTACGGCTTTCCGTGGTACCTTGATGTAGGGAAAGGCCCGAGATCGACATGTGTTGTTTGGACATCCGATGAAGGTCAGACGCATTGCATCGAAGTAGGACGTGATGCGAAACGCGATGAACACCACCACCCGCACAATGCCAAGGTTTCTATGTAAAAATTTCTTAACATTGTTTTTGCTGTTTTTGCCAGGGAGTTGACATAAATTTAACTGGCGAACGAAGGTAAATAGATTTAGAAACGATATGTGGGTCGCTTGCGTAAACAAAGAAGGTTGAACGGCAATCAACCTTTCACTTTTACGGGAATTTAAGGGTAAAATATTTAACGTTTGTCTGAGCGAAGCGAATTGGAAAGTAATGGACCATTTCGCGATGCGCCTATTTTACGAGTCTGTAAAATGCATTAACGGTGCATACAACGTTGTAAGACCTTCCACTGAGTCTCTCTTGAGTTTTGTTGTCCGAGAAAAAAGATGCACGCAAATTGTTCTGGCATCGTGTAATCAGTCGCAGGGGTTCATGGTGTTCTGTTGTCCTTGACGATTCTTAACCCCTTGCCAACATTTAGTCTCCCCAATTCGAGTAGAGCATCTATGCTCGGCTAAATAGATTTGAAACTTAAATAAAGTGAGCATGATGATGATGATGATGATTATTATTATTATTGTTAAGAACATGTTTGACTTTTTCTTATTAGCCGCCTTAGACAACTTAACATTATTTGGAATGAATAAAGTGGATTAGTCTATAAAGAAACTGTGGTGCTGCGTCGGTGGGGGCGTGAAACACGAAAATTTGGTTTATCAACGTAGTTGATAATGTAAATTGACCGCCGTATAGGGATTCGATTAGCTGATGTTTCGAGCGTTAGCCCTTCGACGGAGCGAATCGAGGAATTGTTGGTTGTGTATGGTTTATATTCAGAAAATGGAGTGACGCTATTGGTGGTAACAAGGTAGCCTGAAATCATGCCCTATATTCTCTACATGTCGCTGAGGGGAGGAGGGCATGATACATGTTTTTACGAGATCACATCTAAAAAAGCCAGAATCTGGAGTTTTGTCCGATTGGTCATAGAACAAAAGAGTCTTTTGAGTCCCTTTCTGATTGGTTACTTGATTTACATATGTGACTTCCGGTGCAAACTCAACACAAGTGAGCCGTTACGTCGGCTGCCGAGGCGAAGTTTATGCAGCTATAACTTACCCTCTTCAAGAGTTCATTCACAAATCCTTGAAGGAAGAGCCGATGGAATGCATCCCAAGGATCTTCTACTTAAAAGAAGACGTTGCAGCCGTACTTTCCACAGGATTTGGCAGGAGAGTTATTTACTAGTTGTTCCGAAAGCGGTGAAAAAAAAAATGCATCGTTCTATTGATTCCAAAACATCTTTACGGTAGTTGTGGTGAGTCCCCTGGAATATACATGGAACCAAGAAGTCGGAAATTAAAAGAAGGCGGATTGTGCTGCCGCGGTTGAGGAGTCAGGGTTCACAGAGAAATCGGAAAATGAAATCATGGAAGTACTATGTACAACAATTGACGATCATTTTAATATTCACGGGCGCACTTGTTGCAAGACGTGTTCCTGCAGAATGAAAGTTTCATTCCCACACTTTTGATCGCTATACGATAAAAAAAGGATTCTGATGTTCCACCGGCAGATTTTTTTTTACTATTTTATTTGTTTCTTGACGTTTTCAACTAAGAAAACACACCAATGGTTAAGCATTATTAAAAAAAAGTAGTCGTGCTTCTCCTTGTTGCGATTACCGCATGGATTTCCGGTAAAATATGATTGGCTGACATTTATCGTATGACACAAGATAACATCGCTGTTGACAGGTAAACAACCAAGGGGAGGCAAGCGACTCGTACAGTAATTATATCAGGCGTTCTTTTTATCCCTCGCCTGTGCAAAAGAAAAAGAACGCCTGATCGCAGGTTAGTAACATGGTAACGTAAACAACAACAGGAATAAATTAATTGAATGAAAAGCGCTCGTTGATACCGTGGGGATTAAGAGTGCCGATTTGAAAAATCAATTTTTGCTCCAGATTTTTACGCCGGGCTTTCCGTGGTTCCTAGATGTAGGTAGAGATCGACATGTGTTGTTTGGAATGGCTAGGAAGATTAAAATGCAGAGCGACTGGCTTGGATGCATCTTTGTCATCTTTCTCAACGTCACGAAGATGTTCTCGGAGTCAACTCCGTTGATAAACCAAATTTTCCTATTATATTGAAATGGTTTTCCATGTTTCATTCAGATCAAGCAATTTCACTCAACATTTGGCGTTGCGAACAAATGTTTGACATAAACGTAGTTATTGCTGGCCGAGTTTTCGAATGATTTACTATGCCTCTTCTTTCGGCTTTTCACTCGAAACATTCTTTTAAACTGTAATTCACCAGCATATTGTTATCACAGCTTACCCCATTCATTTCACAGCCTTAGTCATATACGGGAAATTCCATTTTGTCCCTCAATGTCGAACACATTTCAATTATGTAACAATGATTAGTATTTGCAACTAAACAAAGCTAAATTCCTTCCATTTTAAACAAATTAGGCGAACATGCACGAAAATTTATATTTGTTCATTTTCTAGATTAATAATCAGAGTTTTTACTTACAACAGTATCAAAGAAGATTCTCTTCATTTCAGGCTGTGTACTGTTAAAACTCTCTTAGTTTTGTTTGTTCACTTTCTTGCAACAGTCTGCCGATGCACCAGGGATTGTTTGAATATCAAGTGCAAAGTTCCCTTTTATAGCGTTAGCAGAGAGTCAGGTTGGCTAGAATCCGAGTTTTACTTTTCGCATATTTAAGAATCATTTTGCAATATATTTGAGTGGCAGGCGTCTTTCTTTTAGTTCATGAGTCATGGTTGCTTAAACTTCGATATGTACAAAGTGTCCGCGGAACAGGACGGTCTCAATTTAGTGACTCCCCCAATATATCATTTCAATATCTTTGAACAGACCACCTTACGTTGCAATTTTAATTTTTTGCAGTCGTAGCGCCACCCTAATATGGAACGGAACATACCGAATGCTGTCATATTTTTAATGGAAAAGCTCTTAAAAACCTGTCCTTTTAGCAAAGCATTTTTTCGAGTATTCTTTTGCCAGTATTGAATACCTACATCTTTCTACGAGGATAGTTGTTCAACTAGATCTTTTTCGAAATATAAGCTACTTTTTGTGTTTTTATTGCTTTTTTTTGAAACACTTGATAAGATCATGCATAACGCAAATCAACGCCTAACCCTTGTTGGTCTAGAATTCTCTTCGAAGAGGATACTTGTTTAAATAGATATTTATCGAAATATCAGCTATTTTTGTGTTTGTGTTGCTTTTTTCAAACGCTGGATAATATCAGACATGATAACGAAAACCTATATTGCTCAAGAAGGGCGTGAGCTTGCGAGGCCACTACATTCATGACATGTAATAACTGACTCAATCATGTAGATTTACAGTCACCATAGAATACGACATAAGTACGTCTTCTCAATTCCCATAGCCTGGAATTAAGAAACGTAGATATACCGATTTGTACTCCTTTGTTTAAAAAGGCGAAAGCCTTCGTGTAGGGGTGACCAAGTCTCCACAGATACTATCTAGTTGCTATGGGTATAGAATTCCCTGCGGAGTTCAGTTTTACGTACATTACCTCACGTACGGCAGTGTCGAAACTATCTGTAATTGTTTTTTTGTTTTTTTGTTTTTTTGTTTTTTTGTTTTTAATTTTCCGAGAGAGAAAGAGAGATAGAAAAGCAATAACTCCTACAATCCTTTATACAGATTTTATTAATTTGCTCTTTGGTAACGCTTTGAACATGTAGTCGTGACCAGTTTATTAATTCATGAAAACGGTAGAAAACAAGCAAGGCTGATTACACGGCTAGGAATATATATTTAAACCAATATTTCGGGAGGCACAGCCTTCCTTCATCAGGGTGTAACACCCTGATGAAGGAAGGCTGTGACTCCCGAAATATTGGTTTAAATATATATTCCTAGCCGTGTAATCAGCCTTGCTTGTTTTCTACCGTTTTCTAGTTTACAATTTTATAGCTGGTTAGATCTTTTACAGGATCCGGCTCTTCTATTTTGCAACGGTGGTCCTTGCTATTAAGTATTTTCCAGTATTAATTCTTGACCTTTTTCATTCAAGGGACGATACGCTCCACTCACGCATGCAGGAGGCAACATATTTATGCTTTCCTCGACCGGTTGTGAAGCCCGCATTCATGCCACCGCAATTGTATGGTTTGAAGTCTTGTTCCCCCGTTTTGCTACGTTCCTGTTCGGATTTACTTGGAATTTGTTGATGAAGGATCAACTTGGGTCATTTTTACCAGTATAAACGATGTACGAATGTACTCAGTACGGTTTAGTAACTTGACCTCGTTCAATTTTAACAACGTAAACACGTAAACCACGTAAACACGGCATTCGTAAGTTGATGAATTGATTTTTATTGACTTGCTATTGTTTTAATACAGAATTACCTGACCCGCAGGTAGCATAACTACCTACTTAGGCGGGCCAGAAGATAAGGAAGATGAAAGACTGCTAAAAGGAATATGTTGATAAGAAAATAAAGTTGAAATTAAAGCGAGAACAAGGTTGAGAAAAGAAGTAATACATGATATAGCAAAAATGTAAGCTTTCTTGAATGTTAGCAGACAAATTTTGAAGTCTTGAATCCTAAAACATCCACGCGGATGCTTCTTGAAACCTTGTTAAAAAATTAAAATTCTAAAGTAAACACAAGAAAAGTCAATACGCAGACGATAAATCAGTTATAAACTGAGAAACAGACTGAGTCGGAAACCTGATCGACCAACAGTGATTGCCAACTGTCAGCGCGCCGTAGTGTAAATGATTGCTTATTATTCGGTCTTACCACGGGAACGCCGAGTCTAGTATTGAACTTGCTTTTTCTTTTTATTCTTTATCGTCGTTTTTCATGCACAAAGTTAATTTCCGGCGTTTCTGCTCAAGCGCTAACTAGAAATAGAACTCTGGGAACGAGATTGCTTAATAAAAAGAATGCCGTCACGGAAAATATCACGCGCACTAAAACGTCAATTCACTTTTTGAGGTTTGAACAACTAAAATGTTAAGAGAAATGTATATACGAATGTTTGCAAGTTGAACAGCGAGACGAAGGTATAACATAGCAAAACTAAACTGCAGATTTTTCCCTTCCGCTTTACACTAAACTCTGTAATTTTGAGTGGTTGAATGAGTTTTCTGATGTGGCTTAAGCTTATTTTGCCAATACCATTCCATGTTATTAAAAGTTAGCTTTGAGAGCTTGCCATTTAGTAAGGAACCACCGACTGAGAAGCAGCACAGGCTCTGAAGAACAGGTAAATTTAATCATTTCTTCTTGCTTCAAGTCCGAAAGTGCACCTGATTGAGTGAGAGAAACTGCTTCAAATAACGTGACGGGAGCGTGTTCGAATTTGATCTTGATGTTCCCGTGAGACATCGATGTGTTAATCTAATTAATTCCAGGAAATATGTTGCAAGCTTGACGTGAAAATATTTTAACAAGCAACAAACAGAACGAAGTGCGAAAAACGGCCGGGTGGGATAATTTATTTTTTTTTTTCACAGCGCGTGGAAAAGATATGCACAGGTTATGTAGGGGAAGCTATGTAAACAACAAAATGTCTCCCATGTCGGCTTGTTGGCTCTGAATTTTCCTTCGCCACGGCAGTTTGTCTAAAATCAATGTACGCTGATAAATATGTTGTCAACAGTCACCAACTCTTGCAACACATCGCTTGCATTGTATAACCAAAAGTCAATGTGGGAGCGGACGCATTCTGAAGTTTCAGTAAACCTCTTCTGAATCAGAGGTTTTATGTTTAGAATAAAAGCAGATTATTTTTTTCAGAACAGAACTGATTGCAAATCAAGAAAACAAAAACATCTTTTGTAGTAACATATAACCCAGCACTTCCTCACTTGTCTAATATATTACACAGATATTTTACCATATTACTTTCTTCCAATCGTTCCAGGGACATTTTTTAACACCCACCTATTGTCGCTTACAGACGCACTTTTAAGCTTCGGGACGCAGCCACCGCTGCTAATAGCACTAATTTACCACCAGACTCTTTTCGTTCTGGACAAGATTGCGCCACTTGTCCTTACATTACTAATGGTCTTAATCACTATACATTTTATTCCACAGCGGTAACCCGTAATATTACTTCACATATAACCTGTAACACCAAAACTTTAATATACATGATACAATGTTACCGCTGCCATTTACAATACATACGTGAAACTAAGCGACGTCTCAAACACAGATTCAACGAACATAGACGTCCAGTAGACAAAATTAACATTAAATCCAAACCAACAACTGTTTCCGAACATTTTCTCTCTAATCTTAACCACTGACACACTGATATGCAGCTTATCCCACGTGAACTAATCCACTCCTCACGTGATTCTACCAGAAAGCCAAACAGTCATTTCTTATAGATTTCACGGGGACTTTAGAGGCCCATGGTTTAAATAGACGTGATGAATTGTAATTTAGAAACGTTAATCTTGTTTTATTTTATTTTTATTATTTTTTTAAATTGTTTTTTTGCATCATCGTGTAAACGTCATTTCCGCACCTCCTATGTATTGCGATATCCTCCATAATATAATATTGCAATTTCATTTTTATAATTTAGAAAACATCTAAAACTGAAGAAGGCTGGTTTGGCCAGCCGAAATATTGTTCTCAAAGATATTGCGTTGTATCAACCTTGCAGTAGTCTTTGGACTTCTATTCGTCTATTAAAACAAGAGAAGTTCGCGTTTTTTTTTTTCTTATTTTCAACAAGTTCTTCATTTGAGAATTTTTACTGAAATTAAGAAAATTTTCTGAAATTACAAAACAACAACAACAACAACAACAAAACAATGACAAACAAAAACTTTTTGTTCTAAAAGTAAGAAATCGGGTTTTAGAGTGTGAATAACTCAAGTACGGGACATAACACATCCCTTAGACTTTGACAGGACGTTATTTACTATCTTTTTTTTTGCGCAACTTTCTGAAACGAATCAAAATACGGATGCTATATTGAAAATAAAATATTGAAAGGAATTCAGATCTCGTTATGCCAAATTAATCATATTCTGATACAACTGTGTAGGTGAATTAGTGAATTACGTCTTGGAAGGCCAAGTAAAGGCCATTATGGCCTCTTGTTGAAATTAAATTGCAATAAAAGCACTAAAGACCTTACAAAATTGCATAAACCTGATGTTTGCATACACTCTTAGATGTTTTTATACTTAATTTATTTCATATGTTTTATTTTGCGTGAACGTTTTAGTGTTCGAAATAACTGAGTGTGACGTTGTACCGTTTAGGGTTGCGCTTGTTTCAGTACTCATTGGTGTTATTGAGCGGTGAATAATGTTGAGTTAACGAACTTGATCGGTACTTCAAACGCCTGATTTACATATCCTTACCAGACTGTCACTAAGCAACACGCATATATTCCAATGGTTTTTGGAAAGCAAGCACGTACGTTTGAAAAAGCTGGAAAAGTTCCCACGGGAAACTCGGGATGTAGTAAAACCTTCCTTTTGTGGGCATTGCGTTGGGTTCATGAACTTGGCCGATTTTATTAACTTTACTCTGAAGTCGTAAACAAGCTTTCCTCCATTTAATCCAGCTAAAAGTAATCACTTAAGCTGTTTTAAAGTTACACGCTCGCGCGTTGCGCTAGTAACAGTCTGGTTATCTGTCTTAACGTAAGCAGTACATTAACCTTCATATATTTTAAGATAACTTATGTGTAAGTTACTCGTATCACAATTTACCCTGGTCGTTTCCCCAGCAAGAACTGTGGAGCAACGTGCTTTCAGCTCACAACGAACAATATAACCTTGTAATTAAGTTTATTACGTATCACTTCAATTAACGTTTGTTCTTTTGAAGTTTGTTATCGGAACCGGTCATGTTCCGAAAGTGCAAAGCAGATTTCCATCAACCGCAGTGATAAGTCTACTTTACTTACTTCTAGTTTTGATCGACGAGTTAGTGCCATAACTTTCAAGTTACGAGCGAACCTTGAACCTTTCTGGTATTGATAGCAATAGTACTCTTCCTTTATTTAGACCTCTAACCTTTCATCCTAGTAATTCAAACTATACCTTGAGAAATGGTAAGATTTTTTATACTAGGTGTAGAGAAATTTTTAGAGATTTCTTAAGTAAGCTGGGTTGTAACCCTAATGATTACGGTCTTCATAGTTTAAGATTCGGTGGCATTACATCTGTAGTGCGTAATAATAGTAATTCGGCTCCCGAAAGACTACTTATGGCAGATGGGATTCCACCCTTTTCAAGGCTATGTATGTTAAAGAGAGCCTTGGGAATAGATTGCTGGTAACTAAGTATTTAAGTTTTTAATATTATCGAGCGTTTATTTCTCTATATTAGCGTACAGAGTAAAGAGTTTTATAAAAAATTGTAAAAACAAAATTTGTATTCCGCAGTACTCCTACGCGGATGCTGCCTGATTCGATCTTAAACGAAAGCGGATAAACTACATCCAATGAAAGTCAGACGCAATACATCGAAGTAGGCCGTGACGCGAAACGCGATGAACACCACCCATTCACAATGCCAAGGTTTCTATGTAAAACTCCCCTAACATTGTTTTTGCTGTTTTTGCCAGGGAGTTGACACAAATTTAACTAGCGAACGAACGTAAATAGATTTAGAAACGATACGTGGGTCGCTTGGGTAAACAAAGAAGGTTGAACGGCAATCAACCTTTCACTTTTACGGGAATTTAAGGGTAAAATAATTAACGTTTGTTTGAGCGAAGCGAATTAGAAAGTAATGGAGCATTTCTTGATGCGCCTATTTTACGAGTCTGTAAAATGCATTAACGGTGCATACAACGTTGTAAGACCTTCCACTGAGTCTCTCTTGAGTTTTGTTGTCCGAGAAAAAAAAGATGCACGCAAATTGTTCTGGCATCGTGTAATCAGTCGCAGGGGTTCATGGTGTTCTGTTGTCCTTGACGATTCTTAACCCCTTGCCAACATTTAGTCTCCCCAATTCGAGTAGAGCATCTATGCTCTGCTAAATAGATTTGAGACTTAAATAAAGTGATTATAATAATAATAATAATAATAATTATTATTATTATTATTAGTATTAGTATTAGTATTATTGTTATTATTATTATTATTATTATTATTATTAAGAACATGTGTGACCTTTTCTTATTAGCCGCCTTAGACAACTTAACATTATCTTGGAATGAATAAAGTGGATTAGTCTATAAAGAAACTGTGGTGCTGCGTCGTTGGGGGCGTGAAACACGAAAATTTGGTTTATCAACGGAGTTGATAATGTAAATTGACCACCGTACAGGGATTCGATTAGCTGACGTTTCGAGCGTTAGCCCTTCGACGGAGCGAATCGAAAAATTGTGTGTTGTGTATGGTTTATATACAGAAAATGGAGTGACGCTATTGGTGGTAACAAGGTAGCCTGAAATCATGCCCTCTCCCTATATTCTCTACATGTCGCTGAGGGTAGGAGGGCATGATACATGTTTTTACGAGATCACATCTAAAAAAGCCAGAATCTGGAGTTTTGTCTGATTGCTCGTAGAACAAGAGTCTTTTGAGTCCCTTTCTGATTGGTTACTTGATTTACATATGTGACTTCCGGTGCAAACTCAACACAAGTGAGCCGTTATGTCGGCTGCCGAGGCGAATTTTATGCAGCTATAACTTACCCTCTTCAAGAGTTCATTCACAAATTCTTGAAGGAAGAGCCAAGGACCTTATACTTAAAAGAAGACGTTGCCGCCGTACTTTCCACAGGATTTGGCAGGAGAGTTATTTACTAGTTGTTCCGAAAGCGGTGAAAAAAAAAATGCATCGTTCTACTGATTCCAAAACATCTTTACGGTAGTTGTGGTGAGTCCCCTGGAATATACATGGAACCAAGAAGTCGGAAATTAAGAGAAGGCGGATTGTGCTGCCGCGGTTGAGGAGTCAGGCTTCACAGAGAAATCGGAAAATCAAATCATGGAAGTACTATGTACAACAACTGACGATCATTTTAATATTCACGGGCGCACTTGTTGCAAGACGTGTTCCTGCAGAATGAAAGTTTCATTTCCACACTTTTGATCGCTATACGATAAAATAAAGGATTCTGATGTTCCACCGGCAGTTTTTGTTTTAGTATTTTATTTGTTTCTTGACGTTTTCAATAAAGAAAACACACCAATGGTTAAGCATTATTTTAAAAAGTAGTCGTGCTTTTCCTTGTTGCGATTACAGCATGGATTTCCGGTAAAATATGATTGGCTGACATTTATCGTATTACACAAGATAACATCGCTGTTGACAGGTAAACAACCAAGGGGCGGCAAGCGACTCGTACAGTAATTGTATCAGGCGTTCTTTTTCTCCCTCCCCTGTGCAAAAGAAAAAGAACGCCTGATCGCAGGTTAGTAACATGGTAACGTAAACAACAACAGGAATAAATTAATTGAATGAAAAGCGCTCGTTGATACCGTGGGGATTAAGAGTGCCGATTTGAAAAATCTATTTTTGTTCCAGATTTTTACGCCGGGCTTTCCGTGGTACCTAGATGTAGGTAGAGATCGACATGTGTTGTTTGGAATGGCTAGGAAGATTAAAATGCCGAGCGACTGGTTTGGATGCATCTTTGTCATCTTTCTCAACATCTAAAAGATGTTATCCGAGTCAACTCCGTTGATAAACCAAATTTTCCTATTATATTGAAATGGTTTTCCATGTTTCATTCAGATCAAGCAATTTCACTCAACATTTGGCGTTGCGAACAAATGTTTGACATAAACGTAGTGATTACTGGCCGAGTTTAAGAATGTTTTACTATGCCTCTTCTTTCGGCTCTTTACTCGAAACATTCTTTTAAACTGTAATTCACCAGCATATTGTTATCACAGCTTACCCCATTCATTTCACAGCATTAGTCATATACGAAAACTTTCATTTTGTCCCTCAATGTCGAACACATTTCAATTATGTAACAATGATTAGTATTTGCAACTAAACAAAGCTAAATTCCTTCCATTTTAAACGAATTAGACGAACGTGCATGAAAATTTATATTTGTTCATTTTCTAGATTAATAATCAGAGTTTTTACTTACAACAGTGTCAAAGAAAATTCTCTCCATTTCAGGCTGCGTACTGTTAAAACTCTCTTAGTTTTGTTTGTTCACTTTCTTGCAACAGTCTGCCGATGCACCAGGGATTGTTTTAATATCAGGTGCAAAGTTCCCTTTTATAGCGTTAGCAGAGAGTCAGGTTGGCTAGAATCCGAGTTTTACCTTTCGCATATTTAAGAATCATTTTGCAATATATTTGAGTGGCAGGCGTCTTTCTTTTAATTCACGAGTCATTTTTGCTTAAACTTCGATATGTACAAAGTGTCCGCGGAATAGGACGGTCTCAATTTAGTGACTCTCCCAATATATCTTTTCAATTTCTTTGAACAGACCACCTTACGTTGCAATTTCGTGTACACATCTTTCGGGACAGAAGTCACTGACGTCTTCTCCGGAGGAATTACCAACCTTGGGCATACAACTACTTTAATTTTTTGTAGTCGTAGCGCCACCCTAATATGGAACGGAACATACCGAATGCTGTCATATTTTTAATGTTGCAAAAGCTCTTAAAAACCTGTCCTTTTAGCAAAGCATTTTTTTCGAGTATCCTTTTGCCAGTATTGAATAACTACATCTTTCAGCAAAGGGAAGGTCCTGTTCAGCAAGTTAATGATGTGGCTGACTCCGGTTTCCATCACTTTCGAGCACGCGTTAAATTTGATGAATCAATACTAGCATTCTGTCATTTGAAACCAATGATAGTGGTATAAAAAAGTGTACAACCATTGATGAACAAACGAATTCGTGGGAGCGTGTTCAGAGCCACCTTAAAATTTCGAAAATTTATGTTGACCCGGAATCCGCTTATGCGATTTTTTTTGAAATTTTGATGTCTTGGATATCGAAACGCTAATTAACGCTCAACAATTAAAGTTGGGTCACCTAGATCGTTTTTGATGAGTTGTTATCGCTCAAAACTTATGGTAGGTGTGTTTCCCTGCACAGGTTACACTGTTGTTAAGATAACCTATTATAATTCCGCGGTTATGTGCAGATTTTGGTAAGAATTGTGCACTTTGTGATGAAAGTGCCAAACTTGGTGGAAATAAGCAATATGACGCAGGGAAAGATTTCAGATATGGAGCCACCGCCGAAAATAAGTTTGACACAAATTAAGAGGATGTTTGAAAAATGCCACCATCTTTACCGAAAGTGGATTTGCATCACCAGGAAGTGGATTAACTGCCGTTAAAGCAACCAGGCTACCATGTTGAAAACAAAAAAGTTTGTCCAAGCAACGTAATACATATTTAAACCATCCACTAGGCGAAATTGATAAATAAAAAAAAAAATACTGGAACTGTGTATTGTTAAGCCGGATGAGAGTCTCGATGTTAAAAGTTTATCTTTTGCACTGCGGTAATATTGATTTACAAATTTCTTTCCAATTAATATATTGAAGATAATTTCTAAAAGACGTTTTACAAAGCAATTCAAAGTACTCAGTTAGCATTTCCTGAAGATGTGAAGGTTCATCAAACGAAACAAGCTGTCTTTATTCAGTTGTCCTCCACCAAAGATGTTTATGCTGTGTTTACACTTGAGCGTTTACCGTGGTTAAAATTGAACAAGGTCAAGTTACAAAACCGTAGCACATTCGTACATCGTTTATACTGGCTCAAATGACCCAAGTTGATCCTTCATCGGCATATTTCATGGAAATTGGAACAGCAACGTAGCGAAAAGGTTGAAGAAGACTTTAAACCATACAATTGTGGTGGCATGAATGCGTGGTTTACAGCCGGTCGAGGAAAGCCAAAATATGTTGCCGCCTGCATGCGTTAGTACAGCTTATCTTCCCTTGAATAAAAAATATATTGAATTAATAAACTGGTCTCGACTACATGTTCAAAGGGTTACCAAAAGGCAAATAAATAAAAAAAAAAGTATAAAAAGTAAAAGAGAAAATAATCATTTACCTTTCGGACTATCGATCTGTATAAAGGATTGTAGGAGTTATTGCTTTTCCATCTCTCTCTCTCTGGAAAAAAAATCAACAACAACAACAACGACAACAAAAACACGCACACACACTCACACAATCGCAGATAGTTGCGAAACTGGCGTGCGTGAGTATGTCAATCTGAACTCCGCAGGGAATCCCTTAGCCATAGCAACTAGATATAGATATAGACTAGATATAGTTTATAGATTTGGTAACTCCTACATGAAGGCTTTCGCCTTTTTAAACAAAGGCTTTACTGAAAAGAGTATATGGTGATTGTAAATATACATGATTTAGTCATTTTACAAATCTAGAATGCAGTGGCCTCGCAAGCTCACGCGCTTCTTGAGAAATACGAGTTTTCGTTATAACGCATGATATTATCAAGTGCTTGAAAAAAAATACAATAAAAACACAAAAGCAAACGGAAATGTCATTTTTCATCATCGGTCAAAGGCACAGAACCTCAAGTAGTTAGCTCAGTTTGCGCAATAGCTTTTCTTGTATAGAGTTTTTGCACATGACGTCCGGCATAAAAAAAAAAAAAAGAAAACTAAAATTTAAAAGTTAACAGACTTTTGCATTTTTATCTTCATCAAGTAAAATGCATTATACAAAATGTAACTGTTTGCATGTTTTTATTTCGGTAGCTTGCTTTGTTTTGAAAATAGAGCAGCTTGAATTTTAGAGTTTTTCACAGTTCGTGACATAAAGATGTATGCTCACAAGCGTATCACTTACATGAAAACATCGATTCACCGTGTGTTTTTTGAGGTTTGAAAAGCCAACGTGGTAAGGGAAGCGTCTATCTGAATGTTTGAAAGTTCAACAGAGAGAACAAAGCCTTTGAGAAAGCTGTTTTGACTCATTTCCGGCCGCCATCTTAGTGTCCCTCAAAGGGTCGCCAAGATGGCGTTTCCATACAAAACACCATAATTTTGATTGATATATTTTGCCGAATAACTCTAGTACGGGATATCGCACGGCCCTGAGACTTTGGCATGTTGTTCATTTATTACTTTTGTATAATATCACAATTTCTTGACTTTATCTATTGAATGGTTGATGATTTTATTTCTTTACTTGCGTGACTGAAAACGCTTTACGCGCTTCGAGGAGTATATTTATTGACCACCCCTACATGAAGGCTTTCGCCTTTTCTGAGTACAAACAGGTATCTAAGTTTCTTAATTCCAGGCTATGGGATTTGAGAAGATGTAGTTATCCTTATTTTATTGTGATTGTAAATATATATGATCGAGTCATATTACACATGGCAAGAAATGAGGGACATGAGGGGGCGGAGTCACTTCAGAGCAGTCTAGAGAGCTGTCAATTACTTTCTTTTTTTCGCGAGATGCTATTGGATGATCGTTGCTATAGAAATTTGCAGGCCCTTCATAACAATAAAAAAAAGATGGCGGCCCTGTCGAGTAATCTACGGTTGTCTGCAACAGCAAAGAAATAAAGATAATAGAGAATGTTTGTTATGTGGAAAATTTCCACTAATAAGTAAATCGATTTTTGGCTGTTTTGGTGAAATATCGGACATTCTTGGCTTATGAAAGTGTACAGTACTTCGAACGATCACGGCGAATTGATAATTTGATTTCCTCCTGTTTAATTTTCCCGCTATCTCGCCGTAAGGATTTGTTGTCTTTCTCAGTCTTTTACTGAGGATTTCTATCCGTAAAAAGCCTGGGAACGAGAAGAATGATTTAACAAAATGGCCGGCGCTACTTCGAACCTGCGAAAACTTGGAACTTGTGAAGCGTTCACAGCACTCATGGCGCTTCTATGAAGACTTACCTTCATCCAAGTAGACTTGAAAAAAGTCCATCTTCAATGCTGATTACCGTGGTGGACCGAAACTGTGATAGAAAAACAGTTCCATCGACTTCAACTACATTGTTTTGGAACAATATTTCTGATTGAAACCAGGGAATTCGTTCCGGCATGGGCTTGCAAAGTTAAATTTTTCGAAGGCGATTCGCAGCTGGAAAAGGCATTCCGCCATACTTTTCTTACCAAAGAAGAAAGCTCTACTTCAAAGTTCAAAACCGTGGCGGATAAAACTGGAAAGTGACTAATTATTGTGTCAAAGAACGACTATCGATGTCAATAAACAGGATCAGATAGAAACCAGGGAATTCGTTGCGGCACGGGCTTGCAAAGTTAGACTTTTCGACGGCGATTCAGCTGGAAAAGGCATGCCGCCATACTTCTCTTACCAAACAAGAAAGCTTAACTTAAAAGTTCAAAACCGTGGCGGATAAAGCTGGAAAGTGACCAATTATTGTGTCAAAGAACGACTATCGATGTCAATAAACAGGATCAGATTGAAACCAGTGGAAAAGTAAAAAGCTTAGAGAGGTATGTCAGAAAATTTAGTTTTCTTCACTCAAGTCTTTCTATTTATGCTCGCCATGTTTTTAGCGTGATTTTTCTAAGTGTCGCTACGAACTGCGCACGCGCGTCCCTCATTTCTTGCCATGAATCTTGAATGTATTGGCGCCGAAAGCTCACGTCCTCCTTGAGCAATATAGGTTTTGGTTAACATGCATGATATTATCAAGTGCTTGAAAAAAAACAATTAAAACACAAAAAAAATAGCTGATATTTCGATAAAGATTTATTTATAAAAGCATCCTCGTGGGAGAGAATACAAGACTAGCAAGGGTTAAGCCTTGTTCTGGCCTTTCGTAAGTCCTTTTGCATAGCGGAACTGGCAAAATATTAAATGATAAGCCGGGAATGTTCTAGGCGTGTTCCACTACATTTTTACGGCGTGAAATCAAATTCATCGAAATTAGATTATCGATTCAAAACAATTTCATACGCCAAAGGTTTCTCCGAGAAAAAGCTTTTGTGATTTTGTTTATTATTGTTATTGTTATTACCGTTACTTTTACCATTATCATTATCATTATGATTATCATTATCATTATCATTGTCATTGTCATTGTCATTGTCATTGTCATTGTCATTGTCATTGTCATTGTCATTGTCATTGTCATTGTCATTGTCATTGTCATTGTCATTGTCATTGTCATTATTATTATTATTATTATTATTATTATTATTATTATTATTATTATTATTACCACTTGCAAACTGTTCTTAAATCAAAAGGATTTTGTAAGTTACCGTTGTAGATGTTCATGTGCTGATCTGCATAAACAAACGGTAGGAAGTCTCAGAATTGGCACAGCGATTTTAATTTTCCATAACACTACTTTTCAATGATACTGAACAAAACCATATTTTAACAAAACGAAACTGAAAACAGTTTGACATGCTCCTTTGCAACAAAGCAGAGTTATACAAGAGTACATGACACCGTCGGTATTTGCGCTTACAGCTGAAGGACATAATGAATTTCTTCGAATGGTTCTTTGGGAAGTGTTACTATTCCAGTAATTCCTGCTTTCTCCAATCCTTTACTAACGTAGCGCTTTACCTCATTGCTAGTCAAGAGGCTGTATTGGCTTTACATCCAGCTGGTATGCAAGGGCTTTAGGAGAGGCAATCTTAAATCGACTTCAATGTCATAAGTACTTGTTCGTGATTCAATTTCCTTTTTAATCTCTGCTGAATATTATTCAGTAAACTGGTCCTTCATCAGCCGCTCAGCCTCCCCACTGACAGTAAGATCCAGAGGCTGGAAGAAATCTGTCACGTTTGCAGGAACTGACACAACTTCAATATTCAGTGATGCCAGCGTCAGCGGGTTATTAAATTTCGCGTGATTAATGTCGCCCAAACTGGTTTTCGCGGGTCTTTACTTTCGCGATTTTTTTTAAATTGCTGATATGAAGTCCCGCGAAAAAAGAGATAAGACAATCATTCAATCAGTTGATTGTTTTAAGACGAAAGCGAAGACTTTCCTTTTTAAAAGAATGTAGAGCATTTTATTTAAGTTAATAGTTAAGATTATAAGCTAATAATTTTAACATGAGGCTCAGCATAGTTCAGATTAGTTTACCTTTTATCTAATTTACATCACTAGATATGGCAGCAAATTTGATTATATTTATGTAGATATTTGAGCCTTCAAACTGTCATGATCATGAGGCCTTGATACTATTCTTCTAACCGAAGCGCCACTACTGCAGCATTACTGTGGACAGACATGTAAGCCTAATCCGCAGCTTCCTTGTCCACACGACTGGTGATGCTCGTCTATTACAGACGGTTGACAACCACTCTGGACAACACTTCCATATGGTACAGCCAGTAGCAAAGATCTTGTCAAGTGTGGCTGTAAGGAAGGATGTCGTGAAAACTGCTAATGCGTTGAAGCTGCCTTGAAGTGCACAGCACTTTGCACTTGTGCTTGCAGTGGAGAATGTTAGTAGATTACTGACTGATATAAACTGTACTTATTTTACAGCATACACGTTGTTTATTGCAAAAATAGAACAAGAAAAACACTGTAGAAAATAATCCTAAAGATAAATGAATGTGATATCTTCAACTTCCGGTTTGTACGAAATCATCTCCATGTGGAATGTACGTCATAACTAAAAAAAATGTTTTGGGCTCATATTTCTTATCAACAATACATATCTAAAGGCCCTAGCAAACGGCTTCAACATTTGTTTCAACATCCGTTCGATTTTGTTGATAGGTTGTTGAATGATGTTGAACGGTGGGATGGCAAACGGTTTCAACATTTCATTCAACAAAACTTCGCGAGTGGACTGGTAATTAGTTTCAGGCCCCAGATCTACGCCCGAGACAGATGCAAGGGCGCCATTTTTAAATGACGCAATGGATCGCGCGTATGTTTACAACAAAGTTGTTATTAGCAGTTTTTGTAGCTTTCGAAGTTTTGAATGATGAGGATAAAAAACCAGGAAGGGGAAAGACAAGGCAATGGATCAGAAGAAGGGATGAAAGGAGCTATTTCAACAACATCGTGAAGGAATTGGCGATCGAAGACACAGCGGAATATAAAGAAATGATGCGAATGAGTCATGCCAATTTTCAACGAATACTGAGCTACATCGAACAGGATATTACTCGAAAACAAGTCCTTGGTGGGAATAAAGTTATTTCCCCGATCAAAATACTATCGCCCGGACGTAATACAGCTACACACAAAATTGTTTGGATTTGCTACCGTCTTTGCATCCATGGTGACCATGGTTACATCTTCTTAATTGCGCATGCGCCTGCTCAACAATGTTTAAAGAGCGGGGCAAACGACTTCAACTCCGCTTCAACATTCCTAACATTCCAGAGAACAAAAGAAATGTTGAACGGATGTTGAAGCAAAGTTTAAAGGCTTTTAAACTCTTTCAACATCGATTCAACATCCTTTCAACACGTTTCAACACGGTGGAAAGGGGTGGCAAACGCTTTCAACATTGCCATTCAACAAAATCGAAAGGATGTTGAAGCAAATGTTGAAGCCGTTTGCTAGGGCCTTAATGAAAATGAAATCTAAGGCTACTTTTGAGAATGAAACAAATGGCAATTCCCAGTGTTCGGCTGTCATAATTTTCACCTCCGGTTTAGCTGAGCGGCCATTTTGAAAAACCCTTACATCATGCCAATTTCTTATCTTTCAGGATGGTTCCATATCTTAAATTGATAAGTACGTAAAAAAGGTCTCTTGTGCCAAATTTGACACTTTTATCACAACATGCATAATTTTTACACATAACCGCATATCTAACGGTTTGCGTTGAATAAAGCCGTCTGTACACGGCTCAGCAGTTTCTAAATTTAAAGTTATGCCATAAATAATCTTACAATAAATCTACAAAATGGTATGATTCCTTTGTAATAGTATATAGTCTATCACAGACCGCAGCCAGTTGATTCATAATCATAAATCTCGCTTACGTTCTAATTCGCTTCGCTCAGACGAACGTAAATTAATTTAGCCTTTAATTCCCGTATTACAAATAAATCAGACAAAGGATATGGGAGGATACGCAAGCGGATCCAAAACACAGTTTAATTTATATATTTAGCCAAGCCTAAAAGCGGAGCTCCAAAAGCATTCTTTTTCTACTGGCATTTACATATAGTCTGCTTGTCATATCACCCATCTCACATCACTCAAGCTACAGACCCAATGCTGTAGAAAATAGTATGGAAAGGTGATCTGAGCCAGTGGCACAGTGGATTTGTACCCCACGTGGATTTGCACCCTCCAGTCCAGATCTGCTTGTGGATCAGATTTGGACCCCCTAGTCCAGAACTGCTAGCAGATATGAATCCCCTTTTACGAATTTGGACCCCCACCCCTCCTAAAAACAAGCGTTCTATTGAGTAAGGTAATAAAAATTCCTTTCCAAACTGAGTTTGGAGATTTTAAAAAAGCAAAATAAAAATATTGAGGTAGGTTTTTTTTTTTTAATAATCTTTAATACCTTGTGTAAAAAAGAACCTGCAAAGATAGTTTTCATCTATAAATTTTTAAAACAAAACATTTCTTAACATCTTAGAGCAATACCTAAGGACAGGTCTGTTTCCCCGTTCAACTGTAGGCAACTTAGTTACATACTTAGCTACTTAGGTATGGTTTAGAGCCACTAGAAATTGGTGGAGAAGCCTGGTGATTGCTCCTTGGAATCAGTATCACATCAGATATATAGTGATTCAGATCATCACTTCATAATGAATGCAATTTCAATTATCCACAGCCTCCCATGAGACAGTCAGAAATCGGAAATTGTGTATCCTCTGGATATATGTATGCCTCACAAAAATTATGAAAGTAAGATACATGGAAATCAATAAAAATATTTAGATGCCATGAATTAAGACCAAGATATTTATTTTGATCAATTACTTCTTGACCTTACTATCACAAAAAAAAAACTGCTTGGTAACATTAAGCTCATCACTCAATGCACCTACAGTGTTTTCAAAAAGAAATCCAGCTGCTCTTCTGGCCAGTTAAGTGCAAGACCAAACAACTTGATAATAATATATTGGGCATTTGGTTGATACCACTATCAAGGTGATTCATCAAAGCAAAAGTGCTGGAAATCTGTTAGCCATCTTAACTTGATCTTAACATACTTCATCAAACATCAGAGATTCCATTAAACATTAATGCCAAATGTCATCCAAACATCCCACAAGATTGGTGCGACCAGCTACTAATAAAATTAATTAAAAGACTGTATGCAGGAGGAGGAAGTCCAAAGGATGTGTACATTGATGAGAAAGAGCTTACTTTAAGTTTAATTTTAAGTTTTAAGTTTAATAATACTTTGTCATGTGAATACAACTAAGTTGATACAAAACAAAAAAGTGCATGACTGGAGAATAATTGGGAGAAACTAAATTCCCATACAAAGAATATTATCTAATATTACACATTCTAAAAACTAAGAGGTGAAATTTAAACGTGGCCCGAAGCTAACCTAATCAAATTAAATCAAATACTTCTCTCTTACAAGTCACCCCTGATTTGAGATTGAGACTAAAAATCATGAAGTAATCCAAAGCAAACCTGATTAAATTACATACTTGTCACTCACAAGCTACATCTGATTTAAAATTGACACTAATAATGTAATAGATAGGACTTAAAACTGCTTAAAGAAGGTGCATGTATGATGTTCGATGGAACACCATTCCAGTCTGTTATGTAGCGATTAAAAAGAGAAAAGCTGAAGGCCATATATATATTTAGCCATGCCAAGCCTATAGAATCGGAGCTGCACACTCTCACCGAGCAAATTCGCAAGAGTTTATTTGGGCCAGTTTAATTTGTGTCCAAAACAATTGAGCAGCAGCAGGGAAAACGAAGAGTTTTCGATAGTAAACGTTTGCAAAAAAGAAAAATAAAAAAAAGACGGACATTCTTGAGTCTAACTACTTTGAGATGAAAGCGTAAAGGGATTCAAAGCGGATCAAAAACAAAACAAAACAAAACAAAACAAAAGCACTGCAAGCGAACAAAGTACGATGCCGGCGAGTGTTTGCTCGAAGAAGGAGAAGGTGGAGAAATTAAACAAGACTAGCTAGTAATTAAAATAGCTTGTAATGATAAAGCTAGGAAAATCGGTATTTATTTTGACATAAATGCCCCTAGAAAAAAAAAATAAAGGGTACAAACTCTTCGTTTACAGCAGTCAACAGGAATTGACCGCCGTTCAGAAACAATATAACAACAAACACAAGACTTATTACAAGAAAACAAAGCACAATATGAATAATATTTCTTCGAAGATTCTTGGAGAAGGTGCAGAAATTGGACAGGTAACAAAACTACCTTGTATTAAGCTAGAAAATTTCCTTAGCAGATTTGACATAAATGTCCGTAGAAAAGACAAAAAAGAGGTCCGTACCTGATCGTTTAGAGCAGTCAACAGGAATCACTGAGACAGCAATCACTCGGAATGCGACAGAGCTGAATAATAGAGCCATTTCCCACAAAATCTTTCCTTGGCTTACACAAAACACTTAAGTGCTTTGATGGTTTTACTGTTACTTCCCACGTCTTCCGAAGAACCTTCTTCAATTAATGATTCTCAGTGGCAAAACATCATCCAGATAACGAAGAAAGCGCTTGCCAAACCAAACGAGCATTTCTCTCGCAGACCCGTCCACTTTAAAATTTATCAAAACCAGCCAGCCAGTCAACCCATTTCGCTGTTTTTAACATCCAAACGCTGATTCTTACCGGTTCAAACAAACGACATGTTTAAAGACGGCGAAACTTAATTGTTGTTTACAGGATGCTTTCGACGAAGATCTCTTAAAGACTTGACGAAGTGAAGCGCGCTGGGTTTTGACTGTTTTGGCAGCATTTTGACAACTTAATGTCAGATTTTGAGAAGTGCACATGCACATGCATTTGATCGGATTTTTTATTTTTACTCGAGCTTGAGTCTCCCCCTTTAATGCTTAATTTTACGAGGACTCATTGCGATTACGTGTTGATAAGATAAGGGCAAAAGTTTCTTAACGCTACTGTGAGGAACCAAGGTCGAAAAACAGTCAGCCAAGCCGAGTAAAAACACTCGTTCGCATGCAAAGAAAACAACGTAACAAAACAAACAAACAATTCAACTACTTCTTTGCGTCCAAAACGAGTACAGATAATTGTTATTTATATCCATTCGAGAGAAAAATACAAGTTTCATTCCTGAACAAAAGTAACAACGATTAAACCAAATGTTAAGCTTCTATTTATTTAATTTACCTCACTGTCCTGTGTTGTAGAGGTTTCTACCACTTGAAAATGCGTAAGCTTCAGTAAAGTAAAAACAAGTATCCGCAAAAATAGCAAACGGTTTGTCCAAAGAAAGAGCTTCTTCCACAGAGTTTGAGCTACTCATTCCTCCCATTAATACCGGTGAACTGTTAAGTGACTTTTCTTGGTGAGATGCAAGATGCCGCGGTGAAGTGAAAGCCCTTGAAGCGTTGAATTATACTGTTTTCAACCGCACAATCTTTGAAGCTTTTCCTGAGAAAAATCTTCCGTCCTTCCTTTCATCACTTGAAAATTCACCTTCCGGAGTATCTTTTGACAAGGTCTTGATCTTTATGCTTTTTACGCGAAAGACAAACTTCGATCGAAGAAGATGAAGTTGTTTTGCTCAAAATAAAGAAACCAACTGAATGTGAAATTACCAGCCGCAGAAAGCGCGCGAAAAATTTTAACGGCCTCGATTTGGTTTGGGTGTCCCACACTTGGCTTGAGCCTGCGATCCAATCGAAAGCAAGTACCTGGTCAGCGGTCAACTTCAAAAAAACAGCTGACCTCGATGAGGTCTTAACTTGAACCCGCGATATGGTCACGTTACACTGGTCAGCGGATACCTTGTTTTGACAGGTGTCAATTGGCTATAAGATGGATGTCCAGTATCAAAGATGTACGCTGTAAAGTAGCTGGTCAGCTGGGCCAGGTGGAGTATGGCCGCCATGTTGGATTATTATGATTATTATTAGGATATTATTAATTATTGGGCGACTCCGTCGTCGTCGTCGTCGTCGTCGTGTGTACGCGCCCACGAGCAATACCGCTAGCCATTTTTACCATGAGAAAAGCAGTTGACGGGTTTCTATAGGTATGGTGCTCCGCTTGACGGCCCTTCGGGCCGTCGGAGCTCCGCTATTACATCGTAGACTAAATTATCCATAGTACAATACAATTTTTTTTTTACAATTCTTCACAGAGGAATAAACGCTCGATAATATTACAAACATAACTGCTTAGTTACTTGCAGTCTATTCTCAAGGCTCTCTTCAACATACATATCCTTAGCAGAATCGGACTTCCATCTGCCATGTATTTTAAGTAGTCTTTCGGGAACCGAATTACTACTATTACGCAATACTGATGTAATACCACCGGATCTTAAACTATGAAGACCGTAATCATTAGGGTTATAACCCAGCTTACTTAAGCAATCTCTAAGAATTTCCCTACACCTTGTATAAGAAATCTTACCACTTCTCAGGGTATAACTTGAATTACTAGAATGAAACGTTAGAGGCCTAAATAAAGGACGAGTACTATCGCTGTCAATACCAGAAAGGTTCAAATACTTCTTAAAACACCGACAGGACAGTACTTAGAACTGGAAGCACTAATAGCGGAGCTCAAGCGGCCCGAAGGGCCGCGAGCGGAGCACCATACCTATAGAAACCCGTCAACTGCTTTTCTCATGGTAAGAATGGCTAGCGGTATTGCTCGTGGGCGCGCACGACGACGACGACGACGACGACGGTGGTGTTGCCCAATAACTAATAATATCCTAATAATAATCATAATAATCCAACATGGCGGCCATACTCCACCTGGCCCAGCAGCTAACCAGCTAGTTTACAGTTTACACCCAGCGTACGTCTCTGATACTAGATATCCATCATATAGCCAATTGACACCTGTTAAAACAAGGTATCCGCTGACCAGTGCCACGTGACCATATCACGGGCTCAAGTCGAGACCTCATCGAGGTCAGCTGTTTTTTTTTTTTAAGTTAACCGCTGACCAGGTACTTTCTTTCGAATTGATCGCAGGCTCAAGCCAGGTGTGGGACACCCAAACCAAATCGAGGCTTAATTTTTCGCGCGCTTTCTGCGGCTCGTAATTTCACATTCACTTGGTTTCTTCATTTTGAGCAAAACAACTTCATCGTCTTCGATCGAAGTTTGTCTTTAAATTCGCGTAAAAAGCATAAAAATCAAGAACTTGTCAGATACTCCGGAACGTAAATTTTCAAATGATGAAGGGAAGAGCGATTTTTCTCAAGAAAAGCTTCAAACTTGGATCGATTGTGCGGTTGAAAACAGTATAATTCAACGCTTCAAGGGCTTTCACTTTACCGCGGCATCTTGCATCTCACTAAGAAAGGTCACTTAACAGTTCACCTGTGTTAATGGGAGGAACGAGTAGCTCAAACTCTGTGGAAAAAGCTCTTTCTTTGGACAAACCGTTTGCTATTTTTGCGGATGCTTGTTTTTACTTTACTGAAGCTTACGTATTTTCAAGTAGTAGAAACCTCTACAACACAGCGCAGGACAGTGAGGTAAATTAAATAAATAGAAGCTTAACATTTGGTTTAATCGTTGTTACTTTTGTTCAGGAATGAAACTTGTATTTTTCTCTCGAATGGATATAAATAACAGTCATCTGTACTCGTTTTGGACGCAAAGAAGTAGTTGAATTGTTTGTTTTTTTGTTACGTTGTTTTCTTTGCAAGCGAACGAGTGTTTTCACTCGGCTTGGCTGACTGTTTTTCGACCTTGGTACCTCAACAGCGTTAAGAAACTTTTGCCCTTATCTTAATAACACGTAATCACAATGAGTCCTCGTAAAATTAAGCACTAAAGCTCGAGTAAAAAAAAAAGCCTATCAAGTGAATGTGCATGTGCATGTGCACGTCTCAAAATCTGACATAAAGTTGTCAAAATTTGAAAAACGTTTTAGAGATCTTCGTCGAAAGCGGCCTGTAAACAACAATATTAAGTTTCGCCGTCTATAAACATGTCGTCTTAATTTGTTTGAACCGGTAAGAATCAGCGTTTGGATGTAAAAAACACCGAAATGGGTTGACTGGCTGGGCTGGCTTTGATAAATTTTATATTGGATGGGTCTGCAAGAGAAATGCTGTTGTGGTTTGGCAAGCGCTTTCTTCGTTAACTGGATGACGCTTTGCCACTGAGAATCATTAATTGAAGAAGGTTCTTCGGAAGACATGGGAAGTACCAGTAAAACTATAAAAGCTCTTTAGCGTTTTGTGTCAGCCAAGGAAAGATTTTGTGGGAAATGACGCTATTATTCAGCTCTGTCGCGTTGCGAGTGATTGGTGCCTCAGCGATTCCTGTTGACTGCTCTAAACGATCAGGAGTAGACCTCTTTTTTGTCTTTTCTACGGACATTTATGTCAAAATTGCTAAGCAATTTTTGTTACTTGTCTAATTTCTCCACCCTCTCCAAGAATCTTCGAAGAAATATTATTCGTATTGTGCTTTGTTTTCTTGTAATACTTGTGTTTGTTGTTCTGTTGTTTCTGAACCGCGGTCAATTCCTGTTGACTGCTCTTAACGATCAGTTTTTACCCTTTATTGTCTTTTCTACGGGTATTTATGTCAAAATAAATACCGATTTTTCTAGACTAATCAGTACAAGCTATTATTATTACAAGCTAGTCTTGTTTAATTTCTCCACCTTCTCCTTCAGGGGCACCCAACGACAAGTTTCGGTCGATATCTGTTCGGTGGAGAGTAATTCGCCTTGGGTTTTCGGCGTCGATTAAAGAGTGCACTCGGATTTTCGTAACTAAAACGTGACCTAAAAGATTCGCAATTGGGAAATCATAGCCCCTGAGGTTTTCGGAAAGGTCGTAATTGCTGTTTATGGCAGTCAAAAACGTCAGCTAGCATTTTCGGAAAGAAAATAGTTCCCTAGAAAGGTCGTAGAAAGTTCATTTCAGCTTGCATTTTCTCAAAGAAAGATTTTGTTCCCTTACATTTTCGGGCAAGTAAACTTTTAGCTAGGGAATCCGAACAGATGAACTTTTTCTAGCTTATGAAAACATCACTTCAAACAAACTTCAAACACCACAAGGTACTTAAAAATGCCTTTCTACATCTTTTGGTTCATTTGGCTCGTTGGGTGCCCCTGCTCCTTCTTCCAGCAAAACACTCGCATCGTACTTTGTTCGCTTGTAGTGTTTTTTTTTAATCCGCTTTGAATTCCGTTCCGCTTTCATCTGAAAGTAGTTAGGACTCACGAATGTCTGTATTTTTTTTGCAAACGTTTGCTATCGAAAACTCTTCGTTTTCCCTGCTGCCGCTTAATTGTTTTGGACACAAATTAAACTGGCCCAAATAAAGCCATGCGAAGTTGCTCGGTGAGAGTGTGCCACTCCGATTCTAGGCTTGGGCTGGCTAAATATATATATGGCCTTCAGCTTTTCTTTTTATAATCGCTACATACCAGACTGGAATGGTGTTCCATCGAACATCATACATGCACCTTCTTTAAGCAGTTTTAAGTCCTATCTATTACATTATTTGTGTCAATTTTAAATCAGATGTAGCTTGTGAGTGACAAGTATGTAATTTAATTAGGTTAGCTTTGGATTGTATTTCAATTTTACTTCTCTATTTTTAGTGTCAATCTCAAATCAGGGGTGACTTGTAAGAGACAAGTATTCGATTTAATTTGACTAGGTTAGCTTTGGGCCACGTTTAAATTTCACCTCTAAGTTTTTAGAATGTGTAATACAGTAATAGCCCACGTATAAGAACCAGAATTTTCTAATTTAGCCTAAATAGATTCTTATATAAATGGTACTGAAAGAAAATTTAGGCTACCAAAGTTCTTAAAATAGGTTCTTAAATTTTCATATGAATTTTATCTGAATATACTATATATATATATATATATATATATATATATATATATATATATATATATATATATATATATGATAAATATCATCTCATAATACAGTATAAATCATTTATTTGTACCATAGAGAAATGCCTATAGGCAGTTCACTGCAGGTACAGTATATGTCCTTAACAAAACATAACAAAGAAACTCATTCAGCAGTTTCTACCTTTACACTTTTACAGCAACCCCACTGATAAGAACCTAACTTAAAATTTTAGCATTAATAGGTTCTTATGTGGAGGGGGATTAAAATGAAAATTTTAGCCTAACTGGTTCTTAAAACCTAGGTTCTTATACGTAGGCTATTACTGTATTAGATAATATTCTTTGTATGGGAATTTACTTTCTCCCAATTATTCTCCAGTCATGCACTTTTTTTGTGTATCAACTTAGATGTATTCGCATGACAAAGTATTACTAAACTTAAAGTAAGCTCTTTCTCATTATGTACACATCCTTTGGACTTCCTTCTCCTGCATGCAGTCTTTCAATTAATTTTATTCATAGCTGGTTACACCAATCTTGTGGTATGTTTGGATGACATTTGACACTAATGTGTAAGATTGCTGACGCGGATTTCCAGCACTTTTGCTTTGGTGAATTATTACCTTAAATCCTCATACTACATTGTTAATTACCTTGATAGTGATATCAACCAAATGCCCAATATTTTATTATCAAGTTGCTTAGTCTTGCACTTGGCTGGCCAGAAAAGCAGCTGGATTTCTTTTTGAAAACACAGTAGGTGCATTGATTGATGAGCTTAATGTCAGCAAGCAGTTTTTTGCGATAGTAAGGTCAAGAAGTAACTGATCAAGAGAAATATCTTGGCCTTAATGCATATCATCTAAATATTTTTATTGATTTCCATGTATCTTTCTTTCATAATTTTTTTGATGCATACATATATCCAGAGGATACACAATTTCTGATTTCCAACTTTCTCATGGGAGGCTTTGGATAACTGAAATTGCATTCATTATGAAGTGATGATCTGAATCACTATATGTCTGATGTCGGATACTGATTCAAAATAGCATTCACCAGGCTTCTCCACCAATTTCTAGTGGCTCTAAACCATAACTAAGTAGCCTACAGTTGAACGGGGAAACAGACCTGTCCTTAGGTATTGCTCTAAGATGTTAACAAATGTTTTGTTTTAAAAATTTATAGATGCAAACTAGCGTTGCAGGTTCTTTTTTACACAAAGTGTTAAATATTATTATTTTTTTTTAAACCTACCTCAATATATTTTTTTTTTGCTTTTTAACATCTCCAAACTCAATTTGCAAAGGAATTTTTATTACCTTACTGAATAGAACGCTTGTTTTTAGGAGGGTTGGGGGTCCAAATCCGTAAAAGGGGGTTCATATCTGCTAGCAGATCTGGACTAGGGGGTCCAAATCTGATCCACAAGCAGATCTGGACTGGAGGGTGCAAATCTGCGGGGGGTCCAAATCCACTGTATTACTGACTGAGATCACCTTTCCATACTATTTTTTACAGCCTTAGGTCTGTACGTAGCTTGAGTGAGGTCAGATGGGTGATATGACAAGCACACTATATGTAAATGCCAGCAGAAAAAGAATGCTTTTGGAGCTCCGCTTTTAGGCTTGGCTAAATATATATATATTATAGACGTAATCCTCTTCCCTACTGATATGTCAGTCTTGCTTCGAGGCAAGAAGATCCTTATATAATCATTATGGAACTTAATATGCTTTGGAACGATATTACATAAATCATCGTACCTAAGAAATCCGGCGAAGGCAAATGCCGTGGTGCATAACGCGACAATTAACTGAAAGAAAACAAGAACACAAGATACAAACTAAAAGGAACAAACACCATCGTGCCGTGACCACTAGATGGTCAAAACTGGCTTTCGCGGGTCTTTACTTTCGCGATTTTTTAAAATTGCTGATATGAAGTCCCGCGAAAAAAGAGATAAGACAATCACTCAATCAGTTGATTGTTTTTATGACGAAAGCGAAGACTTTCCTTTTTAAAAGAATGTAGAGCATTTTATTTAAGTTAATAGTTAAGATTATAAGCTAATAATTTTAACATGAGGCTCAGCATAGTTCAGATTAGTTTACCTTTTATATAATTTATATCACTAGATATGGCAGCAAATTTGATTATATTTATGTAGATATTTGAGCCTTCAAACTGTCATGATCATGAGGCCTTGATACTATTCTTCTAACCGAAGCGCCACTACTGCAGCATTACTGTGGACAGACATGTAAGCCTAATCCGCAGCTTCCTTGTCCACACGACTGGTGATGCTCGTCTATTACAGACGGTTGACAACCACTCTGGACAACACTTCCATATGGTACAGCCAGTAGCAAAGATCTTGTCAAGTGTGGCTGTAAGGAAGGATGTCGTGAAAACTGCTAATGCGTTGAAGCTGCCTTGAAGTGCACAGCACTTTGCACTTGTGCTTGCAGTGGAGAATGTTAGTAGATTACTGACTGATATAAACTGTACTTATTTTACAGCATACACGTTGTTTATTGCAAAAATAGAACAAGAAAAACACTGTAAAAAATAATCCTAAAGGATAAACGAATGTGATATCTTCAACTTCCGGTTTGCACGAAATCATTTCCATGTGGAATGTACGTCATAACGAAAACAATGTTTTGGGCTCATATTTCTTATCAACAATACATATCTAATGAAAATGAAATCGTAAGGCTACTTTTGAGAATGAAACAAATGGCAATTCCCAGTGTTCGGCTGGTATAATTTTCACCTCCGGTTTAGCTGAGCGGCCATTTTGAAAAACCCTTACAACATGCCAATTTCTTATCTTTCAGGATGGCTCCATATCTTAAATTGATAAGTACGTAAAAAAAGGTCTCTTGTGCCAAATTTGACACTTTTATCACAACATGCATAATTTTTACACATAACCGCATATCTAACGATCTGGGTTGAATAAAGCTGTCTGTACACGGCTCAGCAGTTTCTAAATTTAAAGTTATTCCATAAATAATCTTACAATAAATCTACAAAATGGTATGATTCCTTTGTAATAGTATATAGTCTATCACAGACCGCAGCCAGTTGATTCATAATCATAAATCTCGCTTACGTTCTAATTCGCTTCGCTGTGACGAACGTAAATTGTTTTACGCTTAAATTCCCGTAATACAAAAAAATCAGACAAGGAATATGGGAGGATACGCAAGTGGATCCAAAACACAGTTTATTACATCGTAGACTAAATTATCGGTAGCACAATTTTTTTTTTACAATTCTTTACAGAGGAATAAACGCTCGATAATATTACAAACATAAATACTCAGTTACTTGCAATCTATTCTCAAGGCTCTCTTCAACATACATATATTTCGGGAACCGAATTACTACTATAACGCAATACAGATGTAATACCACCGGATCTTAAACTATGAATACCGTAATCATTAGGGTTATAACCCAGCTTACTTAATAAATAAAGGATTTATTATATGACTCAAAGGACGCAATAAAAAGATAGTAAAACGCGGGACGAACGGGCTCTCCCGAGTGGTCAAGATGGCTCCATCTTGACCTCGCGGGTAGCCAATCACAGTAGGAGAATTGATTCATCTTGACCGCTGAAAGAGCCTGTCATATAATAATTAGGGTTATAACCCAGCTTACTTAAGCAATCTCTAAGAATTTCGCTACACCTTGTTTAAGAAATCTTACCACTTCTCAGGGTATAACTTGAATTACTAGAATCAGCAAGATTTTGAAGCGCTTGTAATAAAACCACAATCGGCTTGATCGGTTCTCTTAAAGAGGGTCCCCTATACTTTTTACGTGAAACGTGATTGAGCCGATTTTTTCCTCGTGAAACGTGATTTAACTTTTTATTTATTCGTGATTCGAGATTGACCGTGTCAAGACCATTTTCACGTGAGCGTGAAAGCAGTTTTTCCATTAAGGGTGGCACGTTAACGAAGACTTTAATTAAACGTGATTCGTGAACGATCATGTTTTGAGTGAATTAATGTAAAGTTATTTTAGTGTTCTGACCAATAAATGAGCTTCCTTCCTCTTTTATATTAAAATCTCTTTTGTCCCGCGATGCTACATAAACTATCATCTCTACACGAAGGAAAACTGTTGAAGTGTTTCACAAACAAGGTGAGTCAATATTGTTTTCTATTTGAAAAGCTGAGATTACTTCGTTATCTCCTTTTGCTGCTTGAAATTCTGCGGATGAGATTTCGTACGAATTGGTGGGCAAGAATAGCTGAGCCGCGACAATATCTACCAGTGACCACCGACAATGAGATAAACAATTGTTTTAGTATATACTAGAACAGTGAGATGATAGAGCTCAAAAATGGTCATTCTTAAATCATTTATAACCGTCAACAACTGGGATTTTCACGCACAAACGCTGGAATGTCTCCGTGGTGAATAGCTCTTGCTATCCTGAATTTGAGTAGCCAATCATTTCGCCCGAAAAACGCTATCTACTGTTTCAGTCATACTGAAAGATCGTGTAAGATTGTCGGCAACAGTGATAGGCACCGTGACAGCCCGATGCTATTCTTGATGCTATGAATTTTTCTAATCCTTGGTACTGTACTAAGTCGTACAGGTTCTTTAGCATGAAGCCTTAGCGTCATTAGGGGTATTTCCCATACCCTAGCATTTGGAAAATCGTCTGCAAAGAGCCGTTAAAAGTCCTGTCGGACCTAGCGACATTTAGATTACAAATAAAACGAGCTACCTTTGGAGTGTAAGTAGCCTAAACTGGTTACTCGATGGGAGACATTAATCCATGAATTTGTTTTTCAATTTAACGTGAAGCGTGAATTACTCAATTTTTGCCGCGTGAAAGTAAAGGAATTTTGGAATTATCCGTGATGCGTGAAGAGTCCAAATATTTTACGTGAATGCATTTGGCAGAGGGGTATAGGGGACCCTCCTTAAATATTTGGAATTTCAAGTGATTTTAAGTTCACCAAAGCGAAGACCGCTGACAAGCCGTATCAAGCCCTAAATTTCGTAGAACTTTAAACAACGGTTTAGCACGAAATAACAACCTCTGCACAAAAACAAACACCACAGCCAGTTAAATAATGTCTTCTTTATTTACGAAATCAACTTTTGTGGCCACTGGACGTGAAATCAGACAGTACTGAAAGTTTAACGACACCCATATCGCACAGGTTGTTCAGAAAAGCAAAAACTCACCAAGTTTCAACTATATTTTTCGAAAAGTGGAAAGGTCTACTTCTAAAACTAACATAGCTTAAAAGAAGGCAACATAGGCAATGTCATAACGGAAAAAATAAACCTTACGGCCTGACAATCGTGAGAAACTTTGAGCCCTGTGAACTTTCCTACTTTGAACAATCTCCACTCCTTGCCTAATATTTTGAGGGATTCGCAAACATGAGGCATTGCCGTAGGCTTTCTCTTAGACAGATCTAAAGCCATCAAGAATGAAGGCAGAACCTACTTGAATGTTTTATCTGTCAATTCAAAGCGAATAAATTGCTTTTAAGGGATATTAGCTCAACTCATATTCAGTTCATTACCTAAAATTCTCGTACGTAAGCTTACTTCTTTCGACGATTCAACGCGAACAGAGAACATCAGCTTACTAGCTTTGCCTAAATGTAACCTCCGAATTAATTTGAAATTGGTATTACGTCTTGAGCTATCTGTATTGCTCGCACGGTGATGTTTTTTCATGACAGAAAACGTCTCACATCACCGGACAAGCTACACGACCGCCATCTTTTCTTCTGAGCAACTTGAGAGCCGCTGACCAAAGATGGAGCTCTTATGTCTCACGATTGAGCCACAAAGATGTGGATCGCGACCGCACGTTTCGACCGCTATACTGCTGGTCTTCATCAGGCGATGGTGTCGACTGGCTGCGTGTGAGTCTAAGAAGCGCCGTGGCTGGTGGTGATTCGTGCGTTTCGTTCTTCGCTTAGGCTGTTGTTGATTGGAGGATTTCGATCCTTGTCGTTCAGACTAGAAACTGTTCCCTCAGCGGTCCGCTTTGGTACTGATCGGCTGTTGTGTTGCTTGATCGTGGGCATTCACGCTTCAGGAATTTCAATTCCACTGTCCCTGTTGATGTTGTTGGGGTGTAGCAATGTGGGTCTCGGTCAATAAATTTAACTTTGTCCCAGAGCGGATAATGTCCGGTCGCGTTGCTATGTTCTGAAACGGCGGAGGATTGGGTTCGAGCAAGCCGTATGTCTCTATCGTGTTCCTTAATCCGTTCATGCATAGATCTTCCCGTCTCTCTAATATAAACCTTACCACATTCGCAGGGAATCTTGTAGACTACTCCGTATTGTTTTACTGGATCGACAATGTCCTTAGGTCGCACTAGGTGTAATCTAAGAGTTGTGTCAGATCTGAAAACAGTCCGTATGCCTTGTTGTTGTAGGCAACGACGAAGAGCCTCCGATGTGCTTTTGACGTATGGCAGAACCACAGTAGATTTAATTTCGGGTTCAGGTTCTTTAGTGGTTGTTCGTCCCTTGGTTTTCGTAAGATTTTTTACAAACGAAAACGGATAACCGTTGGAAACAAGGACCCATGAGAGGTGTTTCACCTTTGCTTATGATCTGTCTTCCTACTTAGCCGATGTATTATCTCCCCTAACAGGGAACTCAGAGTACACAACTGACAATTCAGCTCATTTTGTGCCCATTGTGAACGGTGGAAGGTTACAAGAAAACGAGATCATGCTGTCTTTCGACGTAGTGTCTCTGTTCACGAACGTTCCAATCGAAGGAGCAGTACAGACTTCACTGCGAAAACTAGAAGCTGGCCCGTGTCTTGCCAACCGCACGACTCTAAATCCTACGCAGATTGCAGACCTCTTGAGTTTCGTTCTTAGATCCTCATACTTCCAGTATGATGACTGAATAACGAACAGCGAGAAGGAGCAGCCATGGGTAGCCCGGTATCCGCAGTGATAGCTAACCTCTACATGGAGGGTTTTAAGGAGCAAGTTTTGACATCGACGCCCTGTACACCTAAAATCTGGAAACGCTACGCGGATGACACCTTACCATCTTAAATCGTGACAAAGTTGACTCGTTCTTACAACACCTCAATAGTCAACAGCCGACGATCCGTTTCACAATGGAAACAGAGAATGAGAACTCAATTCCCTTCCTTGATACGTTGATCATCAAGCATTGCAATGGATACCTCTCTACCAGTGTTTACAGAAAGCCTACACACACACTGAACAGTACCTAGCGTATGATTCACACCACCCGCAATCTGTAGAACGCGGTATTGTCAAGTGCCTGTACGATCGATCTAAACACCTCATAACAAAACCATCAGTTATCTCTCATGAAAAGAAACACCTCTCATCGGTCCTTATTTCCAACGGTTATCCGTTTTCGTTTGTAAAAAATCTTACAAAAACTAAGGGACGAACAACCACTAAAGAACCTGAACCGAAATTAAATCTACTGTGGTTCTGCCATACGTCAAAGGTATATCGGAGGCTCTTCGCCGTTGCCTACAACAACAAAGCATACGGACTGTTTTCAGATCTGATACAACTCTTAGATCACACCTAGTGCGACCTAAGGACATTGTCGATCCAGTAAAACAAGACGGAGTAGTCTACAAGATTCCCTGCGAATGTGGTAAGGTTTATATTAGAGAGACGGGAAGATCTATGCATGAACGGATTAAGGAACACGATAGAGACATACGGCTTGCTCGAACCCAATCCTCCGCCGTTTCAGAACATAGCAACGCGACCGGACATTATCCGCTCTGGGACAAAGTTAAATTTATTGACCGAGACCCACATTGGTACACCCGTAGGGTTAAAGAGGCCATTCACATAAGACTTCACCCCAACAACATCAACAGGGACAGTGGAATTGAAATTCCTGAGCGTGGATTCCCACGATCAAGCAACACAACAGCCGATCAGTACCAAAGCGGACCGCTGAGGGAAGAATTTCTAGTCTGAACGACAAGGATCGAAACGCACCAATCACCACCAGCCACGGCGCTTCTTATACTCGCACGCAGCCAGTCGACACCATCGCCTGATGAAGACCAGCAGTATAGCGGTCGAAACGTGCGGTGGCGATCCACATCTTTGTGGCTCAATCGTGATTAACTGAGATTAACTCAGCTATCAAGATTAAGTAGTTAAACAGGGAACATTTAGTATCTGTGACAACAACTAAAATAGTCTTTAGCTCGAGTTTCCTTTGTTTTTTGGCTATAGCGAACCAATAAGATTCAAATTCTTCCCAAAATGCACGTGAGTGAACACAATAAAAGAATAAACGATCAGTTGTTTCCACATCAGTGTTGGAAAAGTGCAAACGGATCGCTTTGTATTAAAGCTATCTCAGCTAAGCGGGAATTTAGAATAAAATGTTATTTAGTATTTTGAACTGAAAGCATTGCATATATGTCCCAGATACAGGACCTTATTAATGAGAAGGCCCTTTTTGTTTCCGTATCATCAATAGAAAATTTAGATTTCAACTTTGTGGAGCCTCTGGATTTGTCGCCTTACAAGATGTAAGCAGACCGTAGAAATCCCTAGATTTGCTAAGTGCTGGATCAAACGTTTGTCACCATTTTTAAATTTCAGTGATCTGACATGATCTTTATTAACTTCACGGCTTCGAATTCTTAGATGACTTGGTACAGCATAACGAACACCAGTCCAGGTCAGAAAGTTGGAATATTTTAAACCATTATTTTTTGCCAAGATTAAAGGACTCTGTGTTACTCAAATCAAATTTTAAGTCGTGTAAAAGAACAATGTTTGCGCTATTATATTTATTATAAAATGTAGGTTTACCGTTTACTCTAATGTTATGATTGTTCCAAATGATTGTTTCACATGGACTTACAAGGTCGAATCTAGATCGAAAACCTGACCACCAATGTAACATCTACTTATAAAATATTGGGAAAATATAGTCATCAATATTATAATTACAATGAAGAAAAAATTCTCCACCAAAAGGTTTTAGTAAATGTAATAGATATGCTTTCCAGGGATAAAAATTATCGCTTAAAAATCTTTCGATCCATAAAATTCGGAGTCAAGAAATTGACGTTGTCAGATCAGTTAGCTTTAGGCCACCAAACTCGAAATCATTTATTACTGCTGTCCTGGCGATTTTATCAGGACCCTTACAAAGAAAATTATATATAATTGTTTGAAAAGCCTTTATGAACTCCAAAGGAGAAGGAAGAATTGACGAGACGTATAAAGCTTTCGGAAGTAATAAACTCTTAATAATTGTGACTTTACCAAACATGGAGAGGCCTCTCTAACACCACAAGCGTATCTGAGATTTGATTCCTGTGAGCTTATCTTAGAAATTCTTTTAAACTGATTCTTCGTTATTGTAACTAAAGTGAACTCCTAAAGCTTTTACAGTTTTACGCCATTGCAAAGCTAGAGGTGTTTCGGTGTTGTTACGGGAGGAGCCAATCCACATTGCTTCAGTTTTTGTATAATTCACCTTTAGGCCAGAACATTTTTCGAATTGATCAAGTAACTTAAAAAGGTTTTGAGCAGATCTAATATGCGACACAAAAGCTGTTAAATCACCTGCATACTGCATCATTTTGAATTCTTTTGAATCTGTTTTGATTCCCTTCATTTTTGAACATGAGCGAATAGCGAGTGCTAATACTTCCACAGCAATGATAAACAAGTAAGGGGAAAGAGGGTCTCCCTACCTTACCACTCGATTTATTTCAAAGTTATCTGTGAGCGTTCTATTATTGATAATACAACTTGTTATGTTACTGTAAAAGGTTTCTACCCATCTTGTAAGACTGGGACCAAATCCAAAGGCTTCTAGGCATTTGAACATAAAATTCCACTCCAAACTGTCAAACGCTTTCTCAAAATCTATAAAAAGTAGCAATCCAGGAAAATCATAATTTTTGGTGTAGTCCATTATCTCGAGAATTGATCTTGCGGCTTCTCCTATGTAGCGACCTGACACTTACCCAGTTTGATTACTATGAATGATTTCCGATAAGACTTTAACAATACGGGTCGCTATAACTTTGGACGCGATTTTGGCGTTGATGTTAGTCAAGGAGATTGGCCTCCAATTTTCCAAGTAAGTCCTATCCTTGTCCTGTTTCTCAATAAGAGTAATCACTGCTTGTCTTTGAGATGGGGACATTTCCTTCTTCATAAAAGCTTCATTAACTCATTTCCGTCCGCCATTTTGTACATGTTTTTCTGTAATTTTCGAGGGTCTGAGGTCAAGTCTGTCTGGTTATTCCATATAAGGGGTTACCACGTAGATTTCGCTGGTCCACAACATCGCAGGCTCTATCTTTCATGTCACGCTCGTCACGCTAGCTGTCGTTTATTTCTAAACGATCAGTGCAGCTACAATTCGTTACGTATTTAATTTATAAGTGTGTTTTTCGAGCCATTTTCCACCTCACAAGCCCCCTGCCTGGCATCATAAAGCTGGGTTGGTGGGTTGAGGCAATCCTCTGGAAGAAGACAGAGGTGAGAAGCAATTTTACACCAAGTGAGTCGCCGAAAGGTTTCGATCGAGTCATGGTGATTCACGAAGTGAAGTTGTGTTCCTAGCCGATCTGTGAGTAGAATCTGGGACCTCGCAAGTAGAGTGTAGATGAGAGTTCTAAGCCAGGACTATTTTGAGGTGCAAATCTATCATGAATTCCTTATAATTCATCGATAAATCACTTTACTCACGAGTTCACTTTATAATCTATCGTGAATTCACGATAGATTATAAAGTGAATCTCTTTACTCACAAGTTTATGAGACCAAATGTTGGAATGAATGAATGAAAAGATATTATCATCAGATTCAGATGACAATATATCCCCATATGTTTGGGAATGAGTTAGATTGTTTGTAAATCCGAAAGCGGTAGCCAAGAATTGAAGTCATCACTATATCCTTTCCACTTTACCAAAGCTAGCTTGTTTCTTCTTGTTATCTCTCCGAATCACTTTTTCAATACGAAAGATCTCCTGTTTAGCCCTCAGCAGCTCCTGTTCATAGAAACTTCCTTGTATCTTTTCATTGTTGAGATCCTTCAGTTTGTAAGTGATCGGATTAGTATGTTGGATCTTGTCGACAACAAACACCTCTTCTGTCCAATTCGGTGTGTATCCTTTGTCAAACACTTTTCGTTTGTACTTTGATATTCCAACCTTATCACCAACTGTAAATTTTGGTTTGGTTAACGATCGTCTCATATCACCATATAGATTGAAATAAACAGTTCCTTATTTTTTTTCTCAGACGCTTCTGTTGGTGTCATTGAAATGGACCTGTGCTTTGTATTTTTGTATTCGGTCAACAATTTTGGTAACATGTCTAAATAATTTGTATTACCTTGAACAGTAAACTGCTTCCACATTTTAGACTTCATTGTTCGATTCCACCTTTCAATCACTGAGGACTTCTCTTCATTCTCGGTTGAATACATATGTATCCTATTTTTCTCTAGCAAGTCCTTCAAGTGTTTGTTATAGAACTCTTTGCCTTTGTCAACCCATAGAAATTGTGGTTTTCTATCTCTGAAGATGGTTTTAAAGGCATTCATGACGGATTCACCTTTCTTATCCTTTAATGGTATAATCCAACCATATTTACTGAAAACATCAATAACCATTACAAGATATTTGTAACCTTTATTCCATTTGCTGAATTTTTGCATATCAACTAAATCAGCAGCCCATATTTCATCGATTTTATTTACAATCACACGCCGTCGAGTAAAGTTGCGTTTTATGGTTTTATGCAATTCATCTGCTAATTTTTCTTGCCAGTTATCTTCACTCGACGGCTTTTTCCGTTTTTTGGAACACCAAGACCAAGTTTCTGTTTTGTGTTAATTAAGAATCTAGCTGTTTGACCCCATTTTGGCATCTCACCATATGGTATTTGATGAAGTGACTCAACCATTTTTTTGTCACAATCACCTTTATTTTTCCCATATCATAACATATCGTGATGTGCTGCTATTTCATCTACCTTGTTGTAAGGTTGGACATACCATTTTGTGACCTCACCTGTGTTTTTATCATACTCTAGCTGTTTATCGAGAGGATTATAAGGACCCATGTATTTATATTGTCCAGGTGTCCATCCACTTTTTGGTTTTGGTAGTTTACCGATCATCTTATGAATTTCAACAGCACCACCATAATCCTATCCCTTGATATCGGTCTTATGCAATTGTTTTCCATCTTTACCGTTTTGGTCTAATTTTTGCTGATAATTGTACCAAATCCTCCTTGCGTGCTTTACTTATGAGGGGTTTGACTTGATCTAGAGCGAAATTGATGGCTTTTTGCTGTAGCTTTGGGTTTCTCATTGCCTCAGATGCATAATATCTACCAGCCTCAAGACCCTTCTTTGTAGAAAATGGACACCATGATGAAGAAAACCATCAAGAGCTGTATCTGCTATTGAACTTAAAATGCCCGCCCCTTCAGACGGGCTAATTAGTTTCCCTGATTCTTTTTCACGAATCTGGTCTTGGTAATCCCACATTCAGCACATTTGCAGAAAAACATTAGTCGGCCGTTTTTAGCCTCTTTATAACCTGAAGGCTCAACACAATCAGTCTGCTTTCTCTGTTTCACACAATAAGATTTCATTTATTATGAGATTATATATTTTTTTTATAAAAAATATTGTTCGAGGAATCTCTCGTTTATCATGGGGTCGTGTATGTCAAATACTTGCAATAGATCGAAATATGTATTACCTCTGTTCATCTCATTCAGAAAGTATAAACAAAAGTAACCACAGGTTGTTGTATTCAGAGCCTGTATCTGATTGTTTTGATGAACCAAAGTTCAGATGCCACGCACCTCTCAGTAACCTCTTATTTCATTGGTTCTTATTACCACGCAGCTCCATTATTTCAGGGCTAGGGTCCATTGTTTCTGTTGTTTGTTTATTGTTTTCTCAGCCAATCCTGTGAACTGTTCCGAGAGCTGCGTGGCGCCTCCCAAAGTTAGATTATTTTTGATTGCATGATCTACAATCTCTTGAAATGGAGGCATCCCAAAGCTGTCAAAATAATTGATTACTACATCCCTCACATAAGTTGAGACCCAATGACTTCCACTCATATATGATGGTTTGAGATTGTAGATGAATAGCGCTTGTTTGTGATTATGTGCTACAGTCTCATCCCTCGACAGCACGCTATTTATCGGTATCTTCAAGTATTCACACCACCTCAACAGATCGTGGTTGCTCATGGGAATATTGTTGTGGAATTTTGGTTTTATAAGATCGCTCCTACCAGGGGAATTCCGTTGAAAGGACTGTTTTCCCCGAGAAGGAAACCTTCTCCCTCCTTCTTTTTTTTTCCCAACACCTCGCCCCCATGTTCCGTAATAGGGTGGTGGTTGATACACTCCAAGTTGCGGTGCTGCACCACCATCTTGTGGTGTACCTATTCTTGGTCCTCCTCTGCCAGTTACCTTTTTAATAGCCTCAATGGCGAGTGGAATACCGATCGAGGCTAAAAGCGTGCCAAGAAATCCACCCGTCTGTTTTTTTGTTGGTTTTATTGAGACACCAGAGCCTGTTTGCAAAGCGTTGACGATATCCCGTTTCTGTTTTTCACTCAATAGTTGCTTGTATGCAATAAGTTGTTCTATTCTGGAATTTGGAACAAGAAAACCACCTGTCTGTACTCCTTTTTCGGATATATTTTTGACTATCTGAGATGCTCCTTCAGAGGCGAGTCCTCCAAGAGCTTATAAACCGACAGTTTTAGCCAATGTCGGTGCAAGTGACATGATAGAGGTCAAAAGTGATCCACCGACCTGTTTTCTGATATTGGTCTTAGCTAGTTTGATATCCATCCCTTTGTTCATTTTACGGTTCTTTTCCAACCTTTTTGCAGTATTTGATGGAACGTACAGAGTATCATTTCCAGACAGAGAGTCTTTCGTTAGTCTCAAAACAATGGTCTCTCTCTTGTGATAAGCACTGCTCAGATTCTTTTTCTGATAATCAGAAAGTTTCACCTTGATCTCGTATAGTTGCGTCATTTTATACATTATATAAGATATTTTTTTGCTTTTTTTCATTACATGTTTCTGTAATGAGAAATGTGTGTTACATTCAAACCACCATGAGCTCATTACCAACCTTGTCAACAATAACCTCGTTTTCATAGAAAACGATAGCATGAGCTCTCACATTAGCTGCTGGAACTGCGTTCAATCTGTAGTTCAAAATCAGTTGTTTTGGATCACGGGTAGGAGTCTCTTTTTGATAGGTTAAATCGAAATATATGAGGCCGTAGAGAGATGTGAAATTAGGCAGATTCAACTGCGTCCCCGTGTTGAAATCATTCTTTCGATATGCATAAGACAGCAGATCATTGAAAATCCTTACTTTGGAATCTGCATCATACTCCAATTCCGGATAGAAGGTATTATTTCCATACTCTAAACGGCAAGAAGAGAGAGAGCTATTGTTATTAGCAGCGTTCAGCTTGAAAGTATCAAAAACATATGGACTTCTCTCCGATTCCTCATTATTTGGACCATCAGTTCTTTGCAGATATATGAACACATGTTTCACATAATCGATGGCTGGACTGATCTGAAACATGTTCTGTACAGCTCTCGTGTTCGCACTCTGGTTATATAGATCTCTCATATACTTCCATCTGCTCGGTTTCATAAAATCTGACACAAATTCACTGTACAAGCTATCTTTTGGGTCATTCTTGGGAGCCAAAGATAAAGACGGGTTATGACTACACGTCCATCATCTGCTGCAGCTGCTTTATGTATCAACTCATCATCATCATTCAGTGTCAGCTCAATCTGTAGCTGCATGGGAGGAAGCATCTTATTCTCCATTTCCTCGTAAAACCTGTATCTGTTCAATGGAATGATCTCATTTATGCTTTTTGAACCACCGGTACCATCGTTGTTAACAGCCTGTGTTAAAGTTCGCCTTGCTTCGAAACCCGTATTAGTATTTGTTGTACCTGCATTCGTGTCAAGATACCAAAAAATGTTTTTCGCAACAGATCTACTGAAATCATCACTATACTCCAGCACATTTTTAACATTTGTAATTCGATGAATATCATCGCTTTCATAGACTATCTTGCCTGAAGATTTGATCACCATGTGTTTGATGAGAAAATGTGACCAATTGATCATTGTTATGCGATCAGCAGCTGCAAATCCGGTACCATCAGCTTTCTTTTGCAGTTCCTTTGTAACCTCGAAATAACCGTTGTAAAAATCAAAAGGAGTTGATTTATTATTTATTGTGAATTTGTAGCCTGTTTTCTTTTGTGAATTATTGTTGGCAGGTTGTTCGATAACGTTGTCGAGAGTGAATCTTACAAATTCATATCTTTGCAATTTTTCACTTGTTCTGAAACTCATCTTACATCTACCTATAATTATTTTTTTTGCTTTTTTTATTCCACTTCCAGAGATAAGTTGGTTAAGGATCGTGTTAAAATCTTCCTCTTTTGTTTCTGTTCTCCTTGGTACCTTTCCTTGTAATTTTTTCATAATCAAATCACCTGATTTTTCAACAGATTTTTTACCGAGTTTTTCACAAGCATGCTCAATTCCTGATCTTAGCGCTTTTTTAGCTAGAGGTTTTAACACCATCTGTGAAGCTTTACCCATCATCTTTGAGAGCGGTTTGAAAATGTTATCAACAAAAAGACCTGATCCTTTGTGTTGATAAACAAATTTACCAAGTTTTGGATGATAAACACATTTGAATCTGTATGACGGCATTTTATAATTGTCAATTATAAACTTTCTTTCAAAATCAGAGAAAATGCGGTGTCAGCGTCATTCAAATCAATTATTCGTCGTTTACCATCGGTAATATATATCCTTATCGAATTAATTACGTTTCTATTAACCGGACTGTACTGTACTCTCAAAGGTTCTTGAGTAAAACTGTAAGATCGACTCAATGTATCCGTGCTGAAACTGTAGATGATATCGGTCTCATCTCCATCAACCAAACTTTCAGATATAAGATCGCAATGGATATTGAGAATCTCTCTATCTTGACTGAGATTTGGGGTATAATCACCGATATTCTCAGAAGCAGTTAAGATTCCTTTATTGAAACCGATCAGATCATTAAAATCCGATGATCTGAGATCGAGATTGATAGTTTTTTGCAAGTGTTATTATTGTTCTGAAAGTTGACTCATCAAATTCCAAGGTTATTGGATATGAAGGATCGTCTGAGGTCCCTGTTTTGATCTGTTTCTTGATATAGTTGTTGAAATCCTTGTATATCCACGCACCTTTTGGAAAGGTTATATCTTTCCAACTACTCCCACCATCAGGAGAGTATTTGATTAGTTGATTATTCAACTTTGGTGTGACATTGTACCATGTGAAAGCCATAGAGATGATCCGATCTAAACCGATCTGATAATGCTTGTTCGGATCTAGTTTGATGGGGTTTGAATATTTCATCGTAAAATCACTCGGTCTATTACCGTTCTGTTTTTTAACTGTGTGAGAAGATAAGACTAACTGCCGTTGCATCCTTAATTACATACAACGATATTATTTTTTTTTTCGAAATCACGTTCAGAAAAAGATAGCTGACTCATCAAAAACAAAAAAAAGGAAATGTCTATAAATCTATACCAAATCGAAATAATTTTTGTAAATCTTCTTGTAGTCTGTTCTGCTTATGAAAGAGTTTCTCAATAAGATATCGAGAATGGCAACACCGGTGTTTCTCAGTTCCATACTATTATTACCAGCAGCCATCGATCCGATGATTATCTCCAACTTTCGGATCGCTATTGTAGGATCGTTGAAAAACACTACACCACCTCCTCTTTTCGTTTTTCTTTTCAAACCGGAGCCTGTGATAATTTCAACTGATTTTTGCTGTAATCATTGAGAACGTTTCGCGTATTATCAATGATCTTTCTTCGATACTGCGCCTCAGCATTACTTATTTGTCCTTTTTCAACTGTTTTGTGACGTGAGTTTTATAACCAGGAAGCTGTCGTCGTTTATTTAGAGCTTCTTCAATATTCTCTGACAATAGCGATTCTTTTGTCTCTTGTGACATCTCTTGTTTCAGTTGTTCGTTGATCTCATCAAAATTGGTTATTCCAAGATGATCCAAGATCTGGTTAATCTTGTCATCTTCATGAATTTCATAATCCGGTACTTCATCTTCATCATATTCCGGTGGTAGAGATAGCATAATATTTTCTAAATCTTCATAAGGAAGGTGGTTTTTCAGGAATTTGTTTTTTTTTTCTTGCGGTTGAACCTCATCTCTGAATAAATCTTCAAGACCATAATCAGATACTTCATCTTCAATAGGAATAGTATAATCAGGTACCTGTCGTTTTTTATTCGGTAGTCGTTTTTTTACGAGCTGTTGTGTAGAGATTTCCTTCAACTCTGATGTGATGGGTTTGAAAAGCTTTTCCGCTTTAATGTCACCCATTGTATCAGTTAATTTCTTCTGCTTCAATACTTCTCTTACATCATTAACCTCTTGACCAACTTTTGAACGTTTTTCAGCCATCTCTTTCCATTTGAGCAGACTCATTTCTGATTAATGTTTGGATAAAATTTTTTGAATAAATGCGACTCGCAATACGACTCGCAATACGACTTGCATTACGAAACGAAAAAATATTCCAGACAAATATTAAACATGGTGAATATAAAAAATTATGACGTTGATGATGAGGACAAGAATGATTTTATCCAGCGATATGATTTCATGCCTGACAGATGCTTCAGAATGTTGATCTGCGCTCCTAGCGGAGGTGGTAAAACCAATCTGCTGCTTGACATGATATACAGACTTTTGTATTTTGACAAGATCTATCTGTATGCCAAAAATCTGCAGCAGAATAAGTATCGACATCTGTTACAAAGATTCGAACCTATCTCTAGAGAGGTTGGTTATGATGTCATTGAAGCCACCACCGGCGAGATAATTCCTCTGTCAGAGATGTCGGATGAGAATCAAAAGTTGGTAATATTTGACGATTACCTCAACACCGGAACCAAAGATGATCAAGAGATACGAAACTATTTCACAGGCTCTCGAAATAAAAATTGCTGTTGCATCTATCTGTCTCAATCCTTTTATGGTACTGATAAAACCGTCAGACTGAACTGCTCACATTATTGCATTTTCGATTTTCCAAGTAAAAATGAACAGAGTATGATCTGTCGAGAATTGAACATTGATCAGCCTGATTATCAAAAAGCCACCAAAGACCCCTATAGTTTTCTGTATGTCGAAAAAATAAGAAAGTTCAAAGCTAAAAATTTCAACGAAATAATCTAATCCTATAACAGATGAGTTTTTACAACGGTGTTTTGGGCCATTATCACAATATAGGGAGAGGACAGAGAGGTTTGCCAGGAGTTGGTTTTAAATTAACTGATGATGGGAATTATGATATTAAAACAAACGTTTGACAGATGTTGCAACACCCACAAGTGCAAAAGACAGTGCGAACAAATTTTATGTTGATACTCAAATACTTAATATTGATACGTCCGCCTTTGTTAAGAAAGATGGAACTGTCACAATGGCTGGTGAATTCGATGCTGGTGGTCAAAAGATTCGCAATGTTGCAACACCAATATCTGTTTGATTCTGTCAAAAATGCGGAAGTCAGAAGCGAGGCAATCAGTAATATCACAGTCAATGGCATCAAAAATTACAGTCAAAGCTTACATACAAATAAAAGAGCATACAGTGTCACACTGCAGAAAAACGCTGGAAGTAATAATTATGACAGCAAAATAGCATTCGATACAAGTCCACTAGATCTTGGAAAATACACTGTTGTATTGGAAGTTTATAGACCTGAAGCTGACAATATACAGGTCATATTTACGAGCACCAATATAGCATTTCATAAAAAGGTTGAAAAAACATTTCCAACATGCACAAAGGTTCTAGTTCAGTTCACCAAGACTGTTACTACTACACCAAACTGCATCATTTTCAATCTTCTAGGCTCAACTTCAACTTCACCAGCGAATGCTCATCTGGTTGTTTATGGACTGAAAGAATGGTCAGATACTGTCAGTCCAAGTGTTTTTGATGGTCTCGATAATGAGATGTTTGTCCACGTAAAGAACAACGATATGAAAATGAAGGTTGATATTTACATGGATGGAAATAACATTTTTGGTCTTCCAACATCCACAAGAAATACCGATGCTGTTCAGAAGGGTTATTTAGACACACAACTAGCCCTTAAAAGTAACACCAGTGATGTAGTGCTTAAAGATGGATCAACGATAATGACTGGAAATCAGAATTTCGGCGGATTCATTATAACAGGACATGGCGTTGGAACCGATCCAGCTGATCTTGTTTATAGATCTTATATCGACACAAATCTCGCATCCAAAAGCAACATCAATCAAACTCTTCTTCGAGATGGAACACAATATATGATTGGAAATTTAAATATGTCAAATCATAAAATCATAAACTGTGGAAGCAATTCAGATGTCTGCACAAAGACCTATGTAGACAAGACAGTTAGCGAGTCTCATATCACCCCGAGTGGATTAACTAATATATTCAAATATCTGATGGAGAATGCTAATGAAATAAGTACAGAAAGCACTTATTCTGGGATCAATTTTCGAATCATACAGAAAGACCTGGGAACACATGTATATGACAAATCGGTATGGGACTTCCAGATGAAAAATCACTTGTTGGTAGCAATCAGGTTTACAGTGTTAAATTTTCAACTGTATTCCCACCAAGCAGAGTACAAGCTGGATCGCGTACTATTGTAATAGAGTTTTATTGCAACAACATAAGCACTGCTGACCTTGTTTTTTCTGGAAGTAGTGTTAATATCACATCACAATACATGAAACGATATTCAAATTATGTTAAGAAGCACGCCATCATTGATGTTCAATCAGTCTCTGTCAGTGCTGCTAACCCGAGACTGACCATTACATTCAAATACGATTTGAGTGGATCTCCAACATCATCCAATCTTCTTCAGAATGCCAATGCTGTTGTATATGGTGTCAAAGAAGCCGTCAGTGTTGTACCAAACGATGTTTTTGATCCACTGAAAATATTTAATTCACCTATCACCATGAAATCGTTTTTAGATATGGGAGGTAACAACTTATACGGTTTAGAAAATCCTCCTCCATTCAATAGCTCAGCTGTGAGTTACGAATTCTTAGAGAAGCTTTGCTTATCAATCACTTTCAGAAACACTGCTTTGGGAACGTCTGCAAAAAAATGCTGATGCTATGTACAGATTAGATCGTGGAAAATCATCAGAAGCGGTTTTTGACAGTTCGACAAGAAAAGTGTCAAAACTGTTCGATCACGATTCACGGGAACATCTGAACCCACAATTGACCTGCTCCCAACGTCAGTGGCTTCATAGCTCAGTTGGTTAGAGCATCGCACCGGTAATCGCGAGGTCACGGGTTCGAACGCCGTTGAAGTCCTGAATTTTTTTCAGGCTTCTTTTCGCAATTGTATAAATTGCGTTCACAACTGCGAGGATCATTCTTCATTTGATTTCATTTCCGCAGTTCATATATGATTCATTTCATATATCATTCACACTCATTTCTTTCACGGGAACATATGAACCCACAATTGACCTGCTCCCAACGTCAGTGGCTTCATAGCTCAGTTGGTTAGAGCATCGCACCGGTAATCGCGAGGTCACGGGTTCGAACCCCGTTGAATTCCTGAATTTTTTTTCAGGCTTCTTTTCGCAATTGTATAAATTGCGTTCACAACTGCGAGGATCATTCTTCATTTGATTTAATTGATTAGTTGGAATATTGAATAAGTTTAAAAGAATGTCATTGCCAGCACGTGGAGTATAGTAAACAGAAAGCGTCCCTCTCGTTGTATTGTTTGGGGGGATTATTTTCAGTTCCATACGAGTTATTAAGGTAAATAAATTGAACGGGGAGCAAAATGAGGGGAATACGAAAGTTTGTTTTTTGTTTTCAGAAATTACAGCGATAAGGCCTATTTGTCGACAAACCATTCCAGGCCAAATCACGGGTTTAGAAAACCGAATAGCACCGCCTAAATAACCGAATAAAGCTTCGTTTCTATCGTAAACCGAATTTCCATTCAAATTCAAATTACCACCTAACTTCGCCTCTTTAATAAGAAAGCTGTTCATGTTAATATGGTTTAACATTGTTAATTCTCCATTTTGACCATCAAACAAGTTTGTCGACCAACTCTTCACAGCGTTTCCATCCAAATCCAAATCATCTCCCATTTTCGGCTGATAAAGGGAAAACGTACCATTCCATTATCATTCCGGTGACTCCCGAGCGGAACATATCCAGACTACCATTGTGAATGCGTTTTCCATTCAAATCCAAATCGGCTTGCAGGACCATTTCTCCATTTTTTGCTAAGAAAAGTTGTTCAAACACTGTAGAGGAAACTTTTGATACTGTACCATTTACTCCATAAACAACTATGTGGCCAGTTGGGTCTGGAGACGAGGTTTTTCCATGCAGATCAAGGTAAAGATATTCTCGTTGGCCTGCCTGGCGTTTTTGGAAGTGCAATATTGATTTAACATAGGCCGCAATAGTTGACGTTGCTTGAAACGTTTTCGAGGTTTGTGCACCAAATGACAGCGTATCGGCAGTTGCATAAACACTGACATTTCGCATTTCCGGAAGGAAAAACTCCACAACGAGGGTATAAAAACCAATTGGAAGTCTAAAAAGGTTAAAACCAATTCTGCTGCGGTATTGATCAGTTCCATCTTTGTCATCGATGAGCGTAAAATTGTACGCGTTTCTGTTTATTTGGTGAGGAGAGGTTGAAAAAGTTGTAATACTATTGACTCTAGTGTTATTTTCACTAGAAGATTCGTTAACATCTTCCATGAGATATTTGAAGGGGTTTTCTTTCGGACCAGAGGCGTCAACATGGGTTGCGTCGATATATCTCTTGGTCGCCCCGCTGCTTGCCGCTACAGGGTCTTTTAAGTTTGCTAGCGTGTTGTTGTTCATGTCAATGTCGCCCGTCATTTGCCCGCCAGCAGTTTTGAGAAAAGGGGCTTGGTCAACATAAATTTTGTTGGCAACATCTTTGTCAGCGGTTGGTGCTCTAACATTTTCGATTTTGTGGTTGGCCAAGGACAAATCGCCATACATTACAGTCGAGCCGTCTCGTCGAAGAAAATATTCGTCAGCATACCTTTTTGTAGCCGCGTCGTCTGCGTTGACGGGTGGAGCAAGATCAGTAATGGCATTGTTGTTCATGTTTAGGTCTTTTTGAGCAATCGCATTGAGTTTGGTTTGCAGGCCTTGGTCAACATATTTTTTGTTAACGGCATTTTCAGCTGGCGTGCTGTTATCAGCGTCTTTCAAATCCTCAATTGCGTATCCAGCCATGTTCAGATCGCCCTCGGCTGGGTCGGTTCCATCTCGTTTTAAACAACTTGCAATTTCTGAATCAACGTAGCTTTTGTTTGTAGCATCAAGAGTGTTCACAGGGTAGATCGTGTTGGTGATAAGATTTCTTCCCATGTCCAGATTTCCTGTCATTGCAACAGTTCCATCTTTTTTTATGTATGCTGTTGTGTCAATTTTGGCTATTTCAGTATCAACATAACTTCGACTTGCTTTATCATTAATGGCGATGTCCTGTTTGACGTTTTCATCATCAACATAAGATTTATTCGCACTGTCTTTATTATATGTTGGTGTTGCTACATTAGTCAATTTCTTGTTATCGATATCATAATTGCCATTATCAGTTAATTTGAATCCAACTCCATCAGCTCCTTTTTGACCTCTTTTACCTATTCTTGTATGACCGATGTGATCCTGATTTGGTAAAAAGTTAAATATACCCATATAATATTAGATTAGATAACGCCATAAAAATTTATCTTTACTGTTTTCATTGGCTTGTCAACATAACAGAAAGAATATGGTTTATTAGTTGCTTTATATATTTATCCTTATCAATTCCAAGTTCTTGGGGTATTAAGTTTCTTTCTGTTGATGATGGGAAGTCATATAGGCAAAAATGGCTACAATTTATTCTGATTGGTTTCGGGCACCCGTAAAAGGATTGAGTGAGATATATCACTGAGCAGTTTTTATGTCGTCCTTGAATGAAATAGTCTTTAATAGGCTTTTGCTTTTTTTCACACACAAAATCATCAAATATAACCAATCTCTGTATATCAGTGTTTTGCAGTTGTTCAACTGGTAAAATTTCATCTTCACTGCATATTAAAACAGGATAACCGACTTGTTTGCTTATCCCATCCATTTCTTTCATCAAAGTCTAGTATTTGTCTTGGTCAAGAATTTTGGCGTATAAATGGATTTGATCGTAATAGGCCAATGGTTTGAGTAAAATATGAATCAACAAATTAGTTTTGCCAGATCCCGAATTTCCAGCGAGAAGCATCCTGAATATATTTTTCGGCATATACGGATACAATTGTTTGAAACATTTATCTGAATCCTCACCGCTGTCATAGTTTGGTATTTCCATATATAATTGCGTTGGATTAAAACGTTTTCATCCCAATTCCATCTTTTATCTAACATAACTGTATGGATATACAGAGAATGAAAATGCTTCTACAAAGAGGAATTGAAGCTGGAAATAAGACGAGAGAAGTTCGTGAGGTTATCAAGACTTTTGAAACACAAAACAGGATGCATATGATGAAACATAAGAATTATTAAAACCTTCTATTGATGTTCAGAAGAGTGTGAAAGAAAGTGTCGACAAAAAACAGGATGAAGTTATTGAACAGTTGAAACAAAATCAACTGGCTTTAACACAAGGACTTGATGATGTTGCGGAAACAAATTGCAGAGCAATTATAATGGATTCGGAACTTCCTTAAGCCATTGAAGCACCAGAAGATGAGGATGGGAAAAACACCATATTAGCGATCGATAACAATTTCAATAAAGATGACAGAATTATATTAAAAATTCACAAGCTTTTGAAACCAAACGATCTGACTCAAGTCAACCCACAAAAACTTCTTGAAGAAAAGAAAAAAGCTGGAGAAATCGCTAGAAGACTAGGAAGTAAAAAAACACATGTGAAAACGTTAGAAGAAAAACATTCTTATGATCGAGAGTTACAAACTTTGAAGAAATATAGAGAAACGGATGCATATGTACTAACTTCTTTCAAATACAAAACAGGGAAAGGAATGAAAAGAAACGCTTATAATTTTTCAAAACTTGGAGCTGGTATTGTTTATTATAATAATGTGGGAGACTTGCTTTCACGACTCCAGTTACTTGGAGGGTCTATTTGTGCTGGAAATAATAGTACAGATGTTAGAGACGAAGTTGTGAAGATATTGCACGTATTAAAAAGATTGAATATTATTGATAATGAACAGCTAAATGGAATAATAATGAAATATTTAATATGACAGAAATGAAAAAGAAATATTTAATAATATAATAATAAAATATCTACTCTAATAGTATATGACAGAAATCTCATTGCGATTCAACAGTAAAAATAGAGACAAAATTGGTGTTAGTCATAGTCACGATTTCACAAAGAGATTCAATAGGCCTCTCAAGTTATCAAACGAAATGAAATACGAAATTGCCGTTAAAACTATCAATATGACTTACAGTTGGTACAATATCAGACAATCTTTTGGAAACAATCAAATAAAATACAGTCACGACAAAGGTGCAAACTGGGAAACAATAACTTTTGTTGATGGTATGTATTCATATGATGATATCAATAGTTACATTCATGAGTATATGAGAAAAAATAACCATTTGGTTGTCGATGACCCTGATGATGCCAAAAAGAAGTATGGTATTAATATGTTTTTCGTTTTATCAACATATCGTATTGTGATTGAACTTAATGAAAATTATCGAGTGGATTTGAGAAATCTTGAATTTAGAAAACTTATCGGTTTTGAGTCAAAACTGGTTACAGAAACACAGTATGGAACAAATCTTCCTGATATTACGAGAGGGGTAGATGAAATTTATATTAACTGTGATAAAGTCGTAGACAGTATCGTTGACGGGAATAGCACCAGTACTATTGCTGTTATTCCAGTTAGCAACCTAGTCAGATCTTTACCCTTCACTAACAAACCTCGTTTTCTTTCACATAATCCAGTTTCAACCCATACAATCAGTTCAATACATTTTTATGTCACTGATTCTTTCGGAGATCCAGTTCTTTTGAATGGTATAGATTCGTATATTGAGATTTTTTTAAGAGGAACGGAATTATAAAACCAAATAGTATATGAAACGATTTGAGTATAAGAAATTAAGTGAGAAAGATTTGGAACAACGTGGTGAAGGTCTGACGGACATTATCAAAACAGTTGGAAAAAAAGCAGCTTCAACAATTGACGATTATGCCGGTAAAAAAGCTGGTGACAAAATAATAGAACTTTTAAGCAAAAGAAAAGAAAAACCGAAAAATCCTAAACCTAAAACATTATCTGATTATGAAGTGAATGAAAGACTCAGTCAGCTTCTCTCAAGTGGAAGACTAAAAAAATAAAACGTTATCTAACCTAATTGTATATGACAAACTATCGAGAATCAAAATATACTGAACGATATGAAGATGTAGTCTTTGAACTTGAGACGGCATTGATTTCTGTAGTTGCAAACAATGCTCATCAGAAGAAAACTGGTTATCGTTTCGTTGTTGATAACAGTGGAGAAACTACACCATTCGATTGGTTCAATGCTCGTTTAAATGTTGATTTCATTGTAAAGAAGCTTGCAGATGGAGCTGATATAGCTGCTGATGATCGAAACGGTATGGTAAATTCCGCTCTCTCTCTCTTATTAATGACATAAATGTAAAAATGAATGGTGTTGATGTTTATGAATGTAGAGATGCTAACCAAGCGACAAACGTCAAAAACTTGCTTCAGTATTCCAAGGGTTATGCTTCCTCTCAAGGGACAAATGAGTTTTTTTTTATCTTGATACTAACAGACATGCTGAAGATAGAGTAGCTCAAGCTAATTATAACAAAGGATTTGCATCTCGTAAACTGTTGTTGAATGGTGCTAATGGAACTGTAAATGCAGAAATACCATTGAATAGATATGGATTTTTCAAGAGCCTTTACGGAGAACTTCTACCTAACTCGAAAATAGAGTTGAACCTAACACTTGAAAGTGATGCAAATTTAATTTGGCAAGCTGCTGATAATTGTCGTGTAGTACTTACCAAATTTCAGTTAATTGTCCCTCGTATTATTTTCAATGCAGATGGAAAGTCAATATACATGAGCAAATATCTTGATACAAGAAAGTGTACTTATTTTAGAGAAATGGTTGAAAGAGGTAACTCAACAAGACAACAGACAGCTAATTTCCGTATTTCAACAGGAATAAACAAACCGAGGCATGTATTTGTTTTCATAATCAACGACGCGAGTGATGTATCTCGGACAGCTAATAAATTCTTGTATAACACATTTTCAGTTGCAAATAACCGAACAATGACGAGTTGTCATCTTGAGGTAGGCAATGGAATTGATTACCCAGAGGTTCACTATATACCATCATCTGAACCATCAAGGGTATTCAGAGATGTTTTGAAGTATGTCCAAGGCATCAACGATTTTAGTGACGACACTCTTCTAAACAGGGGTAACTTCGGCTCCATATTCCCTTTTATTTATTTCGATCTAACAAAACCGAAACAGGATATTCGGGATGGGATGACAAAACTAACTTTCAAATACACTTTGAATGGTGGAACAAACGCAGATTACAGTGTATATGCACTAGTCCTCTATGAACAGGATGTTGAGATGAGAAAGACTGATGGAAAATTGATCCTGAGATCAATGTAAGGAAATAATTAAATACAATCTTAAATACAATTTAATCTAATTATATATTATATGACTACTTATCATCCTCATGGAGTGACACTTTCACCGGATCAGAAAGAAAAGCTTGCAAAAGCATTAAGAACAAATTCAGCTATAACAATTAGATTATCAAATGAAGAATTGTATGGTAATGATCAACTTATGTTGACAAAGAAACATATCAAGAAACTAATTAAAGCCAAAAATATGAATAAAGGATCAGACATCAATATATCAAAAACACAAATCAGAAAAGCTGTAGTACACGGTGGTTCTCTTTGGACAAGTCTTTTTTCTCTTGGAACAAAACTATTACCATATGCAACTAAAGCAGCTCCAGCATTGGCAACAGGTGCTCTTTCAGATCTTGGAGGTCTTGGAATTGATAAACTGTTTGGAAAAAAAGGGAGGTTTTCTTATACCTCAAAGCAGGATCAATCAGTTGATAGCTTACAAAAGTATGTTGACTAAAAAACAAAAAGAAGATATTGTTAATGCTCTGCAGTCTGGTGGAGAACTTGTTATCAATCCAACAAAAACACAGATTGGCGCCGGTTTTGGAACAATATTGGCGAGTATTGGAATTCCCCTGCTTCTGAAAGCTTTGACGGGGAAAGGTTTACATGTTGAAAGAAGTCGTCCGAGACGATCATTACCCGTTCATGTTCCAGATGCCATGGTTGGGGAAAAAGATGGAGGAGCTCATGATTTGATTCCATGGCAATCACCGCCTTTTATTGGTTCATGGAACGAAAACCCATTCGGTTTTGGATTAAAAAAAAAAACAAAAGGAAAAGGTCTTCTGCTAGGCAAAAACAGTCCTTTCAATTCAATCCCTATACTTGGAACAATTCTTTAAAATTAAACAACTCTCTCAAATTCATAAACAAAGCGCTATCCAACTTTGATTCGAGTGTGCGAGTGTCAATCACAGATTCATCATAGACTACTTCGAAAATATGTAACTCACTTATATAAATGTCTCAACTTTTTGAGATTAATGTAAAACTATCTGAAAATCAGAAGATTAAGCTAAAGATTGCTTATAATGAAAGGGAAACTATTGTCATAAGACTTTCAAAAAACTCTCTTAATGGTAATGAAATTTTACATGTTCCAGCAATAACAAAAATAAGATTGGAAGAACACAGGAAATAAATGAAGGGAATGGATGTCAAATTTTTTCAATTGATGATATTATTATAAATGAAGAAGGTCAATTAATGCTAGCATATTAAAAATATCTAACTCACTTATATAATGGTAAAATCATATTGTGTCAAACAGAAGAAAGTCACTGAATGTGTACCAGGTAGTGAAAGATATGAAATGACTAAAAATGGTCGAACTATGCTGAAATGCACTTGTGCTGAATGTGGAATCACAAAAACAAAATTTGTCAGGAGACAGGGAAACGGATTGGCCCGTCTGAAGGGGCGGGCATAATGAGTTCATTGGCAGATACTGCTCTTGAGGGTTTTCTTCATCATGGTGTACCTTTTCTAGCAAAGAAGGGTCTTGAGGCTGGAAGATATTACGCATCCGAGGCATTGAGAGACCCGAAGCTACAGCAAAAATCCATCGATTTCGCTCTAGATCAAGGTAAACCGCTTATAAGTAAAGTTGGTAAAGAGGGTTTGGTACAATTATCAACAAAAATTAGACCAAAACGAAAAGACGGAAAACAATTGCATAAGACCGATATTAAAGGATTGGATTATGGTGGTGGTTAATTAACAGTTTGTTAAAATCGGGTGTAGCAGGGTCTCCGTGGCAAGTAGATTATAAAAAAGGCTTCGAATTTTTCACATATCCTAATTTATTCAAAACACCAGACAAAAAAGAAATTACAGACATAAAAGAGCGCATCAAGTATTACAAAGAGCAATACAAATTGGCTAAAGCAAAAGGTTACAAAGGTTCCTACACAAGCTTTGTGAAAAAGATGGGATGGGCAGAAAAACCAAGTTTTACGTTTCCAGGATTTGGTGGTGCTATTGATATTCATAAAGTTATTGGTAAGCTTCCTAAACCAAAATCAGGTTGGACTTTACCAGGCCATAATTACACAGGTCCATACAATTCTCTTGATGAGCAGCTTAAATACAACCCAACAACTGGTGAAATAATTGAGATATATCAGCAGCCAACCGGTAAGACAGATGCTGTTGCCATGCAACATGATGTTGATTACTCCATTTGTAAAGATGATAGGAAATGCAAGAATAAAGCAGACCGAAAAATGGTTGCTGCTCTTGATGCCATTCCATGGAAAGATAGACAATGGGGACATATATTGGCTCGTAATGCAATTGCAATAAAGGAGAAACTAGGTTTGGGTGTTAAAAAGCAAAAAAAAAAAAAAAACCGAAAAAGCCGTCGAGTGAAGAAAACTGGCAAGAAAAATTAGCAGATGAATTACGTAAAACCATAAAACGCAACTTTACTCGACGGCGTGTGATTGTAAATAAAATCGATGAAATATGGGCTGCTGATCTTTTGAAATGCAAAAATTCAGCAAATGGAATAAAGGTTATAAATATCTTTTGATGGTTATCGATGTTTTTAGTAAATATGGTTGGATTGTTCCTCTGAAGGATAAGAAGGGTGAGACTGTAACTGAAGCATTCAAAACCATCTTCAGAGATAGAAAACCACAATAT